>JAADVF010000628.1:0-17161 GCA_023334555.1 Elongisporangium undulatum | reverse complement strand
TTCAAGCAGTCCCAGGGCAACGGCTTCAACCCCATCATGGACACGGTGCTTATTGGAGACAAGGTCGAGGACGGCATCTTCGCGTGGATCACGGTCGGTGTGGATCTCACGAACGCCAAGCACGTCCGCGCGGCGACTGTGCTAACTGCGAACGGTGGTGTGCCCGGCACGGGCGGCGGCGGTCCTCCCGGTCCTCGCCCTCCTCGCCCGTCTGGATCCGGCAGCGACCTGGGCCCTCCCCCTGATGGAAGCTTCGACGGCCCGCCGCCGCCGCAGAACGTCTTCGACAACGAGCGCGTGTACTAGGAGCTCAAAAGCCTCTGAACGTCCATGAGTCCCGAGCAGAAACAACAGGGAGAGCATAGGCAGTGAACTCTCTCCACTTGATGTCAGTCCAGTAACCTTCTCAATACATGTAGCCATTTCCAACATGGCTACAGCTGTGATTAATGGAAACCATAAATAGCAGTATATGATTCATCTCAAAGCGCTCGGCATTTCACGCGCCGAGCCGGTCTACTATCTCTCACATACACAAACCGGGCTTCACGCAGCCATCTATCTAACGTCTCCAGCCGCCGCCGCCGCCACCACCACGGCCACCGCCTCCACGGCCGCCGCCTCCACGGCCACCACCACCGCCACGGCCGCCGCCGCCGCCGCCACCGCCACCGTTGCGCTGTTCGTAGGGCGAAGGCGTGATGCCAGCCACGCCAAAGAGGCTCATCTTCTTGAGCGTCTTCTTCTCGAGCAGAGGCACTTCTGAGAGACCGACGGTCTTGCTGTAGTGCTCAGCCAGCTGCACGAGACGCGGCTTATCAAGCTTCAGACGCTTGAGATGCGTGTTGTAGAAGCCCAGCCAGGCCTGGTACGACTGCTGAGCCGACTTCTCAAGCTCGCTGCCGGGCTTGAGGCGCGCGATTGTAGCGAGCGTGCGCGAGTTGGCGCGGTCGACCACCAGCGATTTGGCTTCGTTCAGCGGCAGATCGCTCAGCTCCTTGAGCAGCGGGGTCTCGAAATCCGCCAGCACCAGCATGCCGCGGCCTTCCATACCGGCACGCGCCGTTCGGCCCAGACGATGGATGTACTGGTCGCGGTCCGTGAGACCGACCTGCAGCACGAGGCTCACGTCCGGGTAGTCCACGCCACGCGCCGACACGTCGGACGAGAACATGGCCACCTTCTTGCCCTTGCGGAACGCGTCGGCCGTCTTGGTACGCTGCGACTGGCTCTTGCGCGAGTGCATCTCCAGGATGCCGTTGAAGCCGGCCTCCACGAACAGCTGGGCCATGTACGCGGCCGCGCGGGCCGTGGGGAAGAACGCCATGATCTTGTACTCCGGGCGCTGCATGTGCTCGGCCAGAATGGTCTCGACCGTGGCGGCCACGTCGTCCATGGAGCACGTGACGTACTCCTGCACGGTCTGCACGTTGGTCTGGTGCTCGTCCTCGCCAATGGTGTCCACGAACTCGTAGTCGGCGCGCAGCGCGACGTTCTTGAGCTGCTCGGTCGACTCGGGCAGTGTGGCGCTGAACAGCAGCGTCTGGCGGTCGGCCGGCAGACGGCTGATGATGCGCATGATCTCCGGGCGGAAGCCCATGTCCAGCAGGCGATCGGCCTCGTCGAGCACCAGCACGCGGCACTTGCTCAGCTTCTGGCCGATGTTAGCCGTGTCCTGGCCCAGATGGTCCTGCAGACGGCCGGGCGTGGCCACGAGGATGTCGATGCCGTCACCGGCCGACAGCGTCTTGACGTCGCGGCCGATCGAGTTGCCGCCCACGAAGCAGGCAATGTTGAGGTGGTGGTGCACCGACACGCGGCGCGCCTCGGTCGCGATCTGCAGCGCCAGCTCGCGCGTGGGCGAGATCACGAGCACGGGGATGGCGTTGCGCTGGCGGCCGACACGTAGCAGGTTCTCGATCGTGGGCAGCAGGAAGGCGATGGTCTTGCCGTTACCGGTCTTGGCCTTAGCCAGGATGTCCTTGCCCTCGGAGATGAACGTGAAGGTCTCGCTCTGCACATGCGTCAGGCGCTCGTACTTGAGGTCCTCCACAATGGCGCGCTTGGTCTTGTCCGAGATGTCCAGTGATGCAAAGGTCACGTCTGACAGATGCGCCATGGTCGTGGGCACGCTGGTCGAGGCCTCCACGATCTCGGCGGCATCCACATCCATGCTGCTGCTGGTGTCGGCCTTGATCTTCTTGACCTCGCCGTCGCGCGCGCTGCCGGCCGAGGCCTTTCGGCGGCCGCCGCGGTGGCGCTTCTTGGGGTCCGACTGCGACCCGTCGCCCTTGGGTGCCTGGCCCTGGCTCTGCTGGCCTTGGCCGGCGGCGCCGCTGGGTCGCTGGCGCCACGAGCGCTGCTGCTGCTGGTTCTTGGGGGCGGAGGAGTCCATGCTGCTGAAGCGGAGCGAGAACCGGTGTGAGCTGCTGCTGGAGCGGCCGCCGATTCCACGCGTTCCGTCGCAACCTATGAATGTTGCCTGCGAAAACGCATACCAGATATCGGAGGTTTTTGAAGAAGATGCGCCAAACAGTCGCTCGGATGGCGTGAGGCCATGGCGACCGCTGTTGCTGCTGGGTGCTGTGGGCGGAGAAGGCAGCGGACAGAGCGTGTCAGTCATGCGTTATCACCACCATCGTACGATACAGCAGCTTCTGGCTGATTTGCGCTGCGGTCGTACCTGCAGGAGTGAGCCAAGACCGAATGGCATCCAGCAGTCCGCTTGGTGCATTGCGTGCGTCCGCTGGCTGGTCAGGCAGCAGACCCGAGTGCGATGGCAGATACTGCGCCAGAGAGAGCAGGCCCTGGTTGTGCTGCTGTCGTGTCTGCAGAGCGCTGCATTGGAGCTTCACTGAGCTGCTGCTGCGGATGGAGCGCTGGAGCGATCGTTGGCGGAGCAGAGCCGCCATATTGATCTGAGCAGCTCAGCACCACCACCAAAACACAAGCCCGCTCCGAATAAAAGAAGAAATGGCTTCAGCCAGAATGTTCTCGTAAGATACGGGTAATATTCGGGGGGAAATGCCTAGATGAGATGCTGTGTCCCTAATTTAGGGCACACAGACAACCAAGATGGAGGACATGGCGGCCATGCTGACGAATGTGGCCGGCGGCCTGCAGCAGTCCTTCGGCTCGGTCTTCGAGCGCATGGGCGAGAGCCTGACGCAGAGCGCGCAGATGATGCAGATGATGAACGACATGATGGAGGCCGCGTTGCTGCAGAACCTGCAGATCCAGTCCAGCTACGCGGCCCCGGAGGCGCGACTCCAGGTAACCCTGAGCAACCACTCGCAGCTGCTGCTCAGCCAGATCGAAGTTTCGCTCCGCCCGCGGGAAGACGCTGCTGCTACTGACGGCACATTCGCTAGCGCATGTGTCGAGACGCTGGAGTCCAATCAGCATATCACGCTAGCGTTCGCGCTACCACCTTCGGCGTCCAGCTCAAGTAGCGGCGTCATCGAGGTGGCCATTCGAAGCCCCGGCACGCAGGCCATGCTGCACAAGCACAGCGAGTTCTACGTCTCGCAGCTCCAGCGAGGCAGCTTCGAACCTGTCGTTCTGCAGAGCCAAGAGACACAGCGATCGGTTCGCGCTAGCACTACAACCAGCATTTCGCTCCAGCGCGTGCGTGAGCTGCTGCAGTTGAGTCCGTTCGACGCCATGATGACGCAGGAGACCGGCTTCTACCGCTTCCACCCACAGCAACAGGAAGAGCAGCGAACGGTCTTCTGTCTGTCAGTCCACGGAGCAGGTCACGAGCCACGCGCATCCGTTTGGACGCGATGCGAGACCGACGATGAAGCGAGCGAAGCAGCGCTGGCGCAGCAGTGCCAGACGCTCGTGAGCGAACTAGAAGAGCTGTGCAGTCGAGAGTAGAACGCAGCCATTTTATATTTCCAGCGAGAGCTCTACAGTCAAAATGACACGGTCCTTCCGCTTGCTCTCTTTAGGCTCCCCACTGGTGCTTGGTCACGTATCCGCGGTCGCTGAACCACTTGTGCAGCAGGAACGACTGCGCTCCGTACATGGCTGCCAGCATGCCGATTTCCAGTGTTGTGTACCACATGACGCGCGACTTGTTGCTCTCAAGCGCTGCATCAACAAGTGTGATTAGTCTCCCCCACTACTACTGCGCCTGTGCTAAGAGCAGAGAGAACATACTCTGCCGGTGGCGGCGCTCGCGCGAGCGGTAGTAGTCCTGCTCCGACTTGATCCGTCCCAGCAGCTCCTTCAGTCGGTCCAGCGACGTCGTCACGCCCTCAATGTGCTCTGCAATCATCATCCATGGATATTGATCAGTTCCCACTCACTCCTCACAGACAACGCCGCGCCAGTACTCACGCTTGCGCGCGTAGTCCTCCAGCTCATCCTCGACACCGAGATCGTTCTCGTTCGAGAGGTCGAAGGACGTGTAGAACTCCACGATCTTCTGGTCGTAGCCGCTGTGCGTGTTGTCCAGACAAAACTTGTACCAGCCGCCGCGGTGCTCCGAGTCAAAGTTGAACCCGTTGTGCTGCACGTTGTTGTTGTTGTCCGTGTCGCGCGGGGTCGTGACCAGCTCATTGAAGAAGCTCATGCTCAGGTCCTCCTCAGTCGGCTCCTGCGCGAATGGGCCGTAGGCGCGCAGCCGAATGTCGTACTGGTCGCGCGACTCGAGCACGCCGATCTTGAGGAACGCCGTGCGCTTCGTGCGCACGTACTCGTAGAAGCACTCCTGCGAGTTGGCGGACATCTCCACGATGAAGGCCTGGGCGCTGAGTGCCGTCAGGGCCAGCGCCAGCAGCAGCAGAGCCAGCGACCGCAGCATCGTCCTTCGTCCCTCCCGGTCAGTCCACGTGGGGCGTATGAGATGGTTATTGGGCTCACCACCACGGGTCGGGTTGAACGAGACACGGGTTTGGTTGTCAGAGAGGGCAGTACCAAAACCAAACCCGTTATGTGGCCAGTTTTCAAAAGTTGGGTTGTTTATGGGAGCTCAGCTTTATTTACGGTAAGTTCGGTTCAATTCGGAAGCTGCTCACAATCTAGGCGAGCGTCTCGTAGCCAGAGCGGCGGCGGCGGCCGGCGAAAAGCACGACGCCAGCGCCAACGAAAAAGCCCACGAAGGCACCGCCTCCGATCTGCAGCACACTCTGGAGAACACTGGCGTGCGTGTCCGACGGCTGCGCAGCGGTGGTCTCAGGGCTGGTCACGGTCGCGACTTGTGCGGCCACCTCGACCGGCGGGTGGAACGCCTCGATCTCCTGTTCCATCGAGCCCTGGGCGACGATGGAGTCGCCGGGCCATTGCGCAAAGTCGGTCGACGCCAGGTACCAGGCCGGGTAGCCCGGAGATGCCATCTCGGACTCTTCTTCGCCCGTCGTGATGTAGCCGTTCGTGAACTTGGCCACGGTCGCCCAGGCGAACTGCCACCATTGCGTGACCACGCTAGTCGCGAAGGCGTTGCTCTGGGTCTGCAGATACGCCGCGATATCCGTGGTGTTCGTGAGATCGGACACGTACAGCTCCATAGCTTCACGCACAGCAAAGGAAGCGTTCTGGACCTCGGCGACCTTAGCGCGGATGTCCACGCTCATGCTGTCGAAGCGCAGCAAGCTCCAGTTGTTCAGGAAGTCGAACGCCCACCAGGCCGACTCGAGGCTGAACTCGCTCTGCTTGCCCTTGAGGTACGACTCGGGCACTTCGGTCTGCTGGCAAGCGAAGGGCACGTACACCGAGGCGTGGGGCGTGCCGTGCGAGTACCAGGCGACACCACCGACAGCGTCCGACAGGTGACCACGCGCCTGCAGCACAAAGCTGTAGACCGTGCGGAACATGGAGATGGGGCGTTCCCAGCCGCCCACCACGCCCTTGCCGTCGCCATCCCATCGCACGGGCGAGCCGAATGGCCCGGCCGAGTCGCCCTTGGTCATATCATACGGCGTGCCCACGTAGTAATCGCGCAGGATGGTCATGACCTTGTCCAGCGACATCAGCTCATCGGGCTTGACCGAGAATGGGTACGTCGGGTACTGCGAGAAGAGGCCGAGACGCGAATCCAGCTGCAGCGACGGCGCCAGCAGGTCGAACACGCGCCAGACGCGGCGGCCTGTGTACAGCGGGCGGATGGGGTTGAAATCGCGGAAGCCGTAGGTAGCCGAGAAGTCGAACGCGCCCATGTCGGCGCTGTACCAGCCCATCTTCTCCGCGAACGAGACCAGATTGGGCGAGTACATAAAGTTCTCCGAGTCGTTCAGCTGCATCTCGCGGATCACGAAGCTGTTGGCCATGGAGGACACGTGGTCGTCCGGCACGCGTTGGGCGGCCCAGACAGCGCTTGCGTTGCCTTCGCCCGTGAGCACGTGGAACATCCAGGCCTCGCCGTACTTGTCTGCGATGGCCAGCGCTTCGGCCGAGTCGATGTAGCCCGGGTCAGCCGGATCACCGCTGTCCTCGCTGTAGAAGCCGTACTCGACCGCGAGATCGCCCATGGTCTGAATGGCGCAACGCGCCGAGTCGCAGCGCTCGAGCGCAACCTTGGACAGCTCCGCGATGCCGAACATGCTGTGGCCGTAGGGCAGATCCTTGGACCAGCCCACGGTGCGCGCACCGCACGTGCTCTCCGCGATGCTCAGCTGCACCTCGTTGATCATGCCGTAGTCCTGGTCCAGGTACGCGTACGTGTGCGGCACCTTCGGGATGTAGCCCAGCGGCTCGTAGACCTTCTCGGAGTCGTCCTTGGGTGCGTATCCAGGGCCGCGCTCGTTCGAGACCAGACGCGGGTAGCCGCCCTTGAAGTGGTATACCGCGCGCATGGAGCCGTTGGCGTGGTCCAGCGCGGGCACGTTCACGAGGCGCAGATCGGCGGCGCCGCCACCAGCGTCGTCCGTGTGCGCCATGAGCGTGGAGCCGTCCACCGAGGCGTTGCGGCCCACGGCGATGACCGTGCACGCATGGATCACGCTGGGCAGCGCTGCGGCTGCGAGCGCGGCGGTGGCCAGGGCCTTGACGGAGATCATGGGATCAGCCGGGGGTTCCTGTTGTGAGCTTGCTTGGCTGCCAACGGACACGGCGCCTGCGACAGTGTGGACGGACGGGCGAAAAAGAATCCCACACGTGGATGGCGCATTCAACTTCGAGGGATCGCGTGGGATCGAATTCCAGCCAATGAAAGCGCGTTGTTTTCATTCGGGTCGTTTTGATTGGCTGGTTATAGTTCTGTGACCAGCGAATGGCAGTGCTGGAGGCGGATGAGTGGAGTTCCACGATCGGATCACGTGAATGCAATGAGTTGGGCTGGTACTGTACGCTCTTGAAGCTGTGCTCTGGGCTGGAGAGCTCTGGTGTGTGGCTGCCAGTGGCGTCAAACAGAGCCAAACACAGGATCTTTTAGTCGTTCCATGGGCCTCTCTTTGCGTAAGCCTGGCGACTGACTGGCTATCGCCATAGGACGGACAGCTCAGAAGTGCGACAGTCTGGGACCAGAGCCAGGCACAAGCCTCGAATCTTCTCTTCGGCGTCGTCGTCCAGTCAAGGTGGTCCGCCACACGATCGAGAGAGAGACCATGGCACAGTCACGTGACTGACATCTACAGCCAGACAGACCATCCCGCAGGCTATGCACTCCACTGTGGAGTCGACCACTGCAAGGCCAAGAGGTCGTGATAGGTTGTACGAAGACAGAACACTCAGATCGTGGCGGTATTCACGCGCATGTCCTACCGCTGTCTGACGCAGTGCCTTTTTGAGTTCTCCCGTGCCTGTCTTCATCATTGGCTCATGACGGCAACAACTAAGCGAACTGGTTTGATTCGGTGTGGGACTGACAGCATATTGCATTCATATAAATAACTAATAACCTAATGGGATAATGGAACGACAGACACTTAGGCCAGCCAGCGCGGACGCGCCGACAGAGCAGTGGCGACCGACAGGTCGTGGATGGACGGGAGCTTGCATCCGCTCGCCACCTTGCGCGTGGGGGAGATCACGGGCAGGTTGAAGTGCGCCTGCTGCGAGGGCGGCAGGATGAAGAGACCCGTGGAGGACGAGACCGGGGAAGTCCAAATGGATGGCAGGCTAGAAGCCGTGGTGGTCTCCATGGTGGGCGTGGACTCATCCGGGCGAGGCAGGATGGGCTTGCACTTGTCGCTGGAGATCCAGTAGGTCTGCACAGCGGGGCGCTTGGCGGCCTGCTCCTCGTCGCTGGAGCTGAGGCTGGACGCCGAGCGCTTGCGGGATTTCTTGCTCTGACGCTTGACCAGCGACATCGCGCTGTAGTTATCGCGCGTGAAATGCTCGCGGCTGTAGGTCGGGAACTGCGACCGGGCCTTGTTCCACTTGCGGAAGCCAAAGTAGTTGAGCTGGCGCTGGAAGCTGGCAAAGTTCTTGTTCTTAAAGTACCGCGGCAGGACCTCGTTCGTGAGCGTGTCCTTGTTCAGGATCTGGAACGCCAGGCCGTCCTCGGTCCAGCGGATGATCTTGGCGCTTTCGCGACGCAGCATCTGGTGAAGATGCAGCAAGAAGGGCGCGACCCAGCCGCGCTTGAGCTCGCTGTTCTGCTCGGTGGACGCCGACGAGTTGCTGCTGGAGCTGCTGGCAACCGAGAGCGCCGGCGAGGGCGGGCAGGCCGCCACGACCGCGTCGTGGCTCAGGATGTCCTGCACGTTCATGTGGGCGGAGGAGAGGAAGGGGGCGGATGCGCTGAGGCAGGAGAAATGGGGAATGGTCGCCATGGGAGCGTGTTAGGCACCGCTTCTTCTGTTCTGTGACCCGTGAGAAGCCCAAATGAATCTCCGTGTCCGCAAGATTCAAGCGCGCCCGAAAAAGAAACACTATAGAGATTCACTATGGGCGCTCGCAGCACTGACGCAGGCGCTACTGGAGATTCGACGCGTCGAAACAGTATAATCAAATGCAGATCTAAATACACCCAGGGAATCTTGAGACACGTGTGGGGTAGGGTTCATGGGACTGCAGGTATCCAATCACAGATTCGGAACATCACCGCGCGGAAAACTGCCGTGTCGAGATGCGAAGAAGGGGCCGGCTGACTGGGAGTATGGGCCCACGCTAAAACGTAGCTTAACCGTAGCTGCTCGCAAGCTGCTGCATGGTAACAGTTTTTTAATGGATATGGAGCAGACGAATCGGCCAAATGCCGGCATCTAGCAGCTTATAGCATACAAATACTTGCCCTGTTTGGAATGAGCTAGCTTGGGAGATGCAGGAAAGAATCTTCAGCGTCCCGAATACCAGATCCGGTGGCCATCATTCCACCGTTTACTGCGCACGCTAAAGATGCGAGTGGGATGGGTTTTACCAAGATTCGGAACCTCGCGGGAGATTCCAATGGGATGGGACTCTGGCCCCGAGATTCAAGCCCGGCGCAGACAAACCCGCGAAGAGCTCACGCGGCCGAAGCCACAGAATCTCGGAATGCAGTAGATTCAGCCAATCAAAAGACGTCGACCTGTCTCTTGGTAGAAACGCGGCATTGCCACGAGTGGAGTGGCCCACATAGAAATGGTACAGTGTACCAGTCAGACCCAAGATTCAATTTGGGGTGGGTGTATAGTTCTTGCGGGTTGTGGGCTGGGTCGTGGGAAGAGTCGTGGCTGTTCATGTTGAAGTGGCCATGAAGACGAATCCGTGGCAGCCGCGCTTCGTTCTCGGTGCGTAGTGGTGGCTTCTGCGCTTTGAGACCCGCCGGATCAACTCACGAGCGCTTGTCGCAGGCAACTCGGTCAGCCTGGTGTCGCTGCTGCTGTTACTGGTGGCCTGCTCTGAGCCCAAATGGGCGCGGGACCACGTCAACTCGGTGGATATCGGCCTCTGGTACCTCACAGTACGTGCGTTCGCGTGCGTCTCGGTGCGTTTTACTCGATGGCAAACCCATTGAATACGTGACGCAGGGCGACGGCGTTCAGTACAAGCTCATCAACGCTGGGATCTCCACCAGCGTGGCCAGCAAGCTCCAGGCGCCCACCCTCTACAGCCGCTTCTGGTACGAGCGAGACCAATGGACTGTAGCTTCAAAAGCGTTCATTGACGGAAGCTTGCTTCAGTGCTCTCGCGAGCAGCGATGTCTGGTGTCAGAGTGGCGCTACCTGGACGCGTGGGCTCGTAGTGCTCGCACTCATGGCTGCCTGTGCGAGCTTCCTCTTTAGCGTCATGCGGGTGCTGGACATCAAGACGCCCACGTGGGACGGCGAAGGCAAGGAGACTACGCTGGTCGTGCCAGTGCTCTGCTCCTTCGCAGAGGTCCTGCTATTGATCCCAGCGCTCATCGCATGGCACTTCACGACCTCTGAGTATGACTCGGTCTGCCTCACGCAAATGGCGATCGAGAACTTCAGCTGCATCACGGCCGGCACATCGTTCACGCAGGCTGCCGTGGCCACGCCGCTGGCCGCGATCACGTACTGGCTTTGGCGACTCTCGCACTCCTACGATGTACGAGGAGGCTCAAGTAGGCGTGCCTCTGTAGTTATCTGAGCGCTTGTCTCTATATGTAAATAGGCAGCTCGTCACGAACACCAGATCGCGGATGGCTTCACGATGGCCGCCAAGACCGACAACGTAGACAACATCCTGGCTGCGATCGCCAACAAGATCAATATCGACGCCTTGGGCTCGGACGGACGCAACGCGCTGCACTGGGCGTGTACGTTGCACCGCACCAGCATCTGCCACGTGCTGCTCAAGAAAGGAGCGTCACTCAGTATGAAAGATGTACGTCCCGTGCTTGAGTCATGGCTGAGCAGTGATCGTGGGCTGAACTATCATTTGTCATCTAGCGTGACGGTTGGACAGCGCTGCACTGGGCCAGTCGCGTCGGGAGCCTAGATATCGTTCGTCTGCTGGCCAAGTATGGCGCCGACTTAAACATCCAGGACCGCTGGGGCACGACACCCTTGATGCTGACTGTCGCAGGCGAGACCAAAGCAGCCGCTGCCCTGCTCATTGAGCTGGGAGCGGCCGTCAATGCCCGCAATGTAAGCTCTGCGTGCGACGTTGGGCTTCTTGGCTCTGGGTATCGGGTTTAATAGTGAGCAATCTTCAGGTCTTTGGGCAGACTGCGCTCATGCTGTGTGCGGAGGAAGGACCGCACTTGCACCAACTCGGCATGGTCTTTCTGAACGCGGCTGCTGATCTGACGCAGCAAGACGTACGATCCCTACCACAACAGGGTTTGTCATCGTCTGAGCTTGGTTACTATCCACTGGTCTGTTCTGCTCTGCAGGCCCAAGGCATGACAGCGCTCCACTACGCCGCCGCATCGGGCAGCGTGAACCTCCTGCGCAACATGTTGCAATTGTGCGACGCAGAGCTTGTGGACAAGCGCAACAGCGTACGTACTGCTGCCGTTCGTAGCGCCAGTACTATACCAACTGGGCTGTTGGCTGCAGTTTGGCGAGACGCTGTCTCAACTGGCTGAGCTCCGAAAAGACCAGCAAGTGTCGACGCTGCTGGACGATTGGCGAAGCGGGAACCCAATGATCACAGCGCCGCAGGACTCGGACGACAACGATTCGGACGACGAGAACGCTGATTTAGATGAGGACGAGGAGGACGATGACGACGACGGAGATCAGTAGTAAAAATCAAAGGTTGTTGTACTTCTATATAGGAACAGGCACTCAGGCAAGCTTTTCCAGCAGCAGCTTGGTGCCCTTCTGCGTGGCTGCCAGCTTCTTGAGCGAGCCCAGCTCGGACTTGAGCGCCTTGGCGACCACCGTCTTGGCGTTGGCCGCGCCATGCTCCGACTCCAGGAAGGCCAGCACCACGAACGAGCCGCGGTTGCTGGTGGCCCAGACGCTCAGCTGGTCCTTGACCGCGTCCAAAAGCGGCACGGCGACAGAGGTCTCCTTGATGATGCGGCGCAGCGACACGTGCGCGATGGCATCGGAATAAATGGGTTCCTGCGCTTCCTCCGTGGGCTCCGCCAGCACGGCCTCGACGAGCGCCGACGAGAGCTCTTCGCTCGAGCTGCGCTTGAGCACTTCCACGAGCACGTCACGGCCGTCCTTGGACCAGATCAGCGCGGCCGCGTTCTCGGCGCACATCTCCTCCAGCTTAGGCAGCAGGCCCTTGAGCAGCTCCTCGCGACGGGCCTCGGGCTCCTTCTTGTAGTTCACGACCTGCTTGCTGGCGTCCTCGGGTGACGGCAGCATGGGCGGGGCCAGCAGCTCGATATCGTCCGGGGACATGTACTTCTTGTTCAGAGGGCTCAGCAGCTGCAGTAGCACCTTGCGGCCGGTCGCGTGCATGGCAACCGACAGCAGCAGGTCGTTCATCTCGGCCAGGATGGACTTCTGAACCAACACGGTATCATCCACGACGTCCAGGATGCGCAGGATCACAAGGTAGCCGCTCGGGTGGTTGCAGGCGTCCATGACCTTGTCCTTGAGGCACTTGATAATACGCTTACGGTCCTTGGGCGAGCCGTACGAGATGCACTTGTTCACGACGCGCGCGCCGTTGCGCGTGGCCAGCAGCGCCAGCGAGGCGTCGCGCACGTTCGGGATCATCTGCATGACATCGTCAAAGTCGGCGTTGACAAAGTACTCCCAGAGCAGCGACTGCACGAAGGCCAGGCCCAGCAGCTGCTTGTCCACCATACGGTTCAGGATCGAGGTCAGGTTCTTGAGGATCTCGGTCTTCTTGGTCGGGTGGTTGGCCAGCAGGTCCTTGAGGTTCTTGCTGTTGTCGGCCTTGAAGTACGCGAACTCCTTGCCGTAGAACTCGAGCTTGAGGCCCGAGAGCTGGGACGGCTTGAGGTACTCCTGCGCGTACTCGAGCACATTGGCCGCAATGTTGTGCGTGCCGACCACTACCACTTGGCCCGTGAGCTGCTTGACGATGGTCGCGCGATCCTCGGTGCCGCCGTACTTGATCATCTTCTGCACCAAGAAGCAGCCGTACTGCATCTTGGACAGATCGATGATGTGGTCCTTGAGCTCCAGCACGGTCTGCGTGCGGTGCGCCGGCGCGCCGTACTTGAGCAGCGCCTGGATCACGCGCGAGGCGTCGTGCTTGGCCGCGACCTCGTAGATCTTGCCCTTGACCAGCGTGAACAGCTCCTCGACCAGCGTGGCGCGCTTGGTCTTCTCGACATCGCGCTCGCGAATAATGTTCCAGATCTGCTTGGCGCGGGTCACCATCTCGTAGTTGGGGCGCTGCATCTTGCGCTGCTTCTTGGCGACCTTTTGGTCCATGAAGGACTTCTTGGCGTCCTTGTCGCCGGGCGGCGCCGGGCGCTTCTTGTTCTGGAAGCCGCCGCTGCCACCATGCGCATTGCCGCCGCTCTTCTTGGCGTAGGCCGCCGGCTTGGCGTCGGTCTTGGTCGCTTTAGGGGCCGCCATATAGACTTGCTTCCGGAGGAACTCACTTGTGTCCTTTTGCAGACGCCAACCAATCACTTGGTACCAACCAGTCAAAACGAGACGTGACACACCAATCACACCAACAATTGTGTGGACCACCTTGCGTTCTTATAGAAAAAGGGGGAATACGGTACTGCGTTATCAGATTTGTGTTTCGGTTTCGAAACGACTCACGAGCCACAGGCTCAATGTCGTCTCTTGAGCATTTGAGCATCATCATGGACCAGAGTGGGCACGCTAAAGCCACAGCACCCTCGGCCACCGTTACTGCTGCTGCGCAAAGTCTGGTGGCGTGGCGCCAATCTGTGTGGAGCTGGGTCTGCTGGTCAGGGGCCAAGACCTTCGACACGCTTGACTTTGCAGGTGAAGTCGTGGCCAATTTCTTGGGCCTGAACACGTCCAAGTACCAGTGGATGATCGACATGCACGAACGCGAATTGGAAGACAAGCAGCAGCGACGACTGGAGGCCAGACAGCGTCGGCAGCTCAGGCTGCAGGAGCTCCTTGAGCACGAACAGAAGCAGCTGCAAGCGCTCGAGACCGGCGCATCGGACGACGAGCTGGACCTAGCGCTGTCGTTCTAGTTAGTAAATCAATGAATGCATGACTTTAGATAGCAATGTACTATCAATCTATATTCCCCATCAGCTTCTGTGTCTGCTGCTGCGTCTTAGCTCGATCCCTCAAAGTCAAACGCCTCAAGAGCGTCCAGAGCGACCGTTTCTTCTTGGCGAAGGTCCAGGTTCTTGACCTTGACGATCTGGTTCTGCACTTCGTTGCCACCGATGATGACTGCGAACTTGGAGCCAAATTTCTCTGCAGCCTGTGGTTTATATCCATCGTTAGATAAGCTCAGACCGTGGCAGTCACGATGTATAAACGCTGGCTTTACCTTCATCTGCTTCTTCAGATTGCCGCGTCCGTGGCAGAAATGGACGGTCAGTCCACGCCGACGAAGAACCTGGTGGAAGATAGGACAGGCAGCCACTGATTACCATGGATTGAGGCGTCGCCACTACCACCAAGGACTTACGTTCGCCACTTTCATGGACTCGTGAAGCACCGAATCGACATCGTCACCAGCCAGCACTGGAACAACCTGCCATTCGTTATAGACCGAGTCTAGCAGTCAGTCTCCACTCGGCCACTGCCACTAAACAAGCTACGAACCGCAATGGTGGCCGATGTGTCTGCAGATTCTTCACGAAGGAGACCCAGGCGATCCACGCCTGCGGCCCAGCCAATGCACGCAGTAGGAGTTCCGCCAAGCGATTCCACTAGGTTATCGTAGCAGCCTCCAGCCAGAACAGCAATACCACCCGAGCCAGGCGTATCGTCGCTGTCGGGCGTGGTTTCGACAAACTCAAACACAGTGTTGCTGTAGTAATCCTGTGGCGGTTGTTAGCAGCTGATTGGCCACAGGAAAAGGCATCTGAATCCCACTCACCAGTCCACGAACAAGACGAGCGTTGTGTCTGTAGCGCACACCGAGAGCGTCGAGCCCCTTCAGGACTGACGCGAAGCGCTGCGCAAGTATAAAACAATAGGGTGAGCCATCTATCTCTATCTCTATGGTTGCATTAGGCTCCAATAGATCCCACTTGCCTCCGACGCCGCAGGAGAGAGATAGTCATCGAGACGAGGCGCATCCGCAACCAGTATCTGGTCCTCGAAGCTCTTGGAGTCCAGAATGCGCAGTACACTGCCACGCTCTAACCTGCATGCGATTATGTCAGTCGATATTCATAGAGCCAGGAGTCCACATTGTATCGTACCTGCTCACGCTGTCCGCTGAGAGATCCTGCTTGCGCTTTCCAAAGTATTCCTCCAACGCGACGCGGTAATTCGCTCGACTGCATTCATCGCATTCATTCAGCTGACAAGTCCATGCACAGTTATTAAGTATGTGCCCCAGTAAGTACCTCTCGGCGTCTCCGAGTGAATTGAGCTCGAGCGCAGTCTTGTGCTTGATGCCGAGCGACTCCAGAGCATCCGACGCCATGGAGATCACCTGCCCAAACGAGGTCTCTGTCAGTACAGCTCTCTGGGAGACGTGGTGCTGGAACAGCAGAACGCACTTCAACATCCACGGACGGACCGGATGAGCCCACAAACTCTACGCCTGGATTGGTATTGAACAGACCAGTCAGTCAGCTAATGAGATACGATGGGGTTTTCCCAATGTAGCGCTTACCAAACTGCTGGAACTCGCGATATCGGCCTCGCTGCGGTCGTTCGTATCTACGAGAGCGACTCAAGTGAGCACAGCGAATGCCATCAATGGAGCAAGCCTCAAGAACGAACCGGAACATGCTGCCAAAGTAGGAGAGCTTCTGCGGGAGCTGGAAAAGCAGGTTGTTGCTCACCAGAGCTCTCGCAATCCCTAACACACAGAGGCACAAGCGTCAGACGCACAGCTGCAGAGGGAAGTCTCGTGAGATTATCGCACCTGCCGTTCCTTCCGGTCGCAGCGTCACGCTCTTGCCCGAGTTGTCTTGAAACGTGTACATCTCCTGCTCCAACGGTCAGCAACGTGGCTCTGGGCACATTGTGGGTGTGTGGCAATGGCAACGCACCTTGGAGACGATGTCGGAGCCATCGCCCAGAGACCGCGAGAACAGATCCGTGTACTCAAGCGTAGGCGTCTGGATCTGTTGCAATCGATGCGTCAATACAACGCCAAACCATTCGCGCATGCAATGCTGCAGACAAAGCATACCGGTCGGAAGCCGTAGCGCTGCACGGTCTGCTGGAGCATCTGCACCACTCGTTGCTGCGGCTCCGCGTCTTCCGGCAGCAGGTCGCGCGTTCCGCGCACACGAGCCACCGCAGCAGCCTTGCCGGGCTTGGCGGCAGTCGACAGCGACGCCTGCGGCCAGAGACCCACGTGCGGCGCAACCACTGGCGCTGCTACTCGGCATCGCAGCATCATGCTCATCAAAAGCAAATGCGAACTTAAGAGACCATGGCCATGCAACAGAGCAAAGTTCGCAGCATCCTGGTTATTTACGTGACAATGTACCATATTTAAACCCCTTCACCTTTGGGGCTTTCGACTGATAGCTGTGGCCCCACATTCAGAGTGTACGATGAACTAATGAGCTGGAACATGTGATCGAGCAGATGTGGCTTATGGAGGTAGAGGCTCACATCGTCCGTCGATGTGACTCGTCCAAAACGAGCGATTCCTCCTGAGCGATTCTGTGGCCGACGGATGAGAACTCGTTTCTGTCCTTGCAAAAGCTTTTGGGTTCGCTCATGGCATCAAAATAGCTCTGAAGGCCCTGTCAACAATGACTGTGGGAGCGGTCGATCTTGAAATGGCCACACAGTTTCTCGAGCTACAGCCATTATGCAGAAACGCGCAAGTCGGATGTGACAAATCCCAGACTTGGCTCACGATCTATGCATCTTTCCATTGCTGCTCTACGCGGCTGATGAATGGTCGGTCGTCTGCAGCGTTCTCGTGGTGATGGAAAGCAATTGCTGACATGGATCTGAACCATTTGAAGCACGTTCACAGCAAGTGAGCCATTCACTCGTTCATTCGGGAGCTCAATTGCCCTGCTCACTTCAAGCAGACATCTATAATTAGTGATCCATCCTCTCATCCGCTGGCCATAAGTGGGCGGCATTAGACACCGGTGCATCCTTTGTTCACACGGTTGCCCTCGTCTTGTTGCGGAATGAAGGCGTCTACAGAGTCGTCATCGCCGCAAGCGAAGCGGATGCGGCAGAGCGTTCTCGAGACCTCTGCTGCTAGATTGCAAGAGTCCACGCTGGTCTGCGTT
>JAADVF010000627.1:0-17172 GCA_023334555.1 Elongisporangium undulatum | reverse complement strand
TCGGCCGCGTTGTGGTCGCCGTAGCACATGATGCCGTAGTTGCGCAGCTCTTGCACCAGTTGGCGCACAAAGGTCACGTGCTTGTCTCCGTGCGAGAGGAACACAAACGGCTGGGCCTCGCCGCCAGTGCCTCCTGTGGCCATCTCCCAAGACTGAAACATCTTGGAAAAACCCGTGCCGTTCGCACTGAGGGCAGTGCCCATGGGTGCACGTTTGCGGTTCTTGCCGCTTTGAACCGCGGCCTCGCGACGCTTTTCGATCTCGTCGCGCACTCCGTCCAGCAGCAGTCGGAACTGCGACTTGTATTTGCGATCGTCGTACTCGTACTCGATCTGCCGCACGTTCTCGGCATTACGCTTGGTGACTGTGATCGCAGGCTCGAACGGGATGAGCTGGCGAGTGTACAGGTACACCTGTAAATCCTCGCCGATGCGCACGCTTTCCGTCGAGACAGCGAGAATAGGCGTGCCGACCTGCTTGGCCAGCGCCAACTCCTTCAGACACCACTCCGACTGCGCGTAGTCTTCGGTCAAAATGCAAACGACCAACGCAGCGTTCGTAATACCGCGAGCGATTTCTTCTCGCCATACAGAGCCGCCGCCAATGCCACTTGGATCCATCAAGTCCAGCCAGGTCGTGACGTTCGAGTCCTCCAGACTCTTGCGCAGCTTTTTGGCAAACTCCGAATGCGAGTGCGTGTAACTGATCATGACATCGCGATGACCGGCAGCTTGCTTGATTTCGAACAGCAGCTTGGTCGAGGTCGTGCAATCCAGAGGCCGCAGGCCTTCGTTGTTCACTCTCATGAGGTTACCGCCGCAGGCCAGAATAGCCAGCGCCGATTCTTCGTGCTCTTCACGTACAGCCACATGCAACGCGGTGTCGCCTGAACTCGGAAGCTGGTAATTGATGTTGCCACCAGCATTGACAAGCGCTGAGAACACTTCGCGGCTCGTGTCCTTGCCGTATGCTGCGCAAACAAGAGGCGTCATCTGGTCCACATCCACAAGATCCGGCTTGGCTCCCTTTTCCAGTAGAAGCGTGATAACTTCCAGGCGGTTGAGACGTGCAGCCCAATGCAGAGCTGATCGTCCACGAATATCCTGGAAATTCGGGTCAGCACCGGCCTCTAGAAGCAGCTCGACACTCTGCACTGCCCCGTTCACAGCAGCCCAATGCAGCGGCGTGCGGCGGTTCATACCGCAATATCCGTGCTCACCGAGGCAGTTCAGATCTACGCGACGACGGATGTACTTGCGCACGCGAGCAACGTCGTTCATGGCTGCAGCCGAGTGGAACGGCGTGAGTGCGACATCGCAGCCCCATTCTTCCAGCTCCTGCGCCACGGCGTAGTTCTCGCGCAGGTAGGCGAGCTGGAGTACTGTGAGTGTATTCATGTAGCCTGGGTCCGGGATCACGAGGTGGTTTGCGCCATGCTCCAGCAGTTCGCGCACGATCTCTTGGTGCTCAGCCAGGAACAGCGGCGGCACTCGCTCCGATCGGTACGAGGACCGAGCCATGGTGCCGACATCCGCTCCATGTGCGATCAACCAGCGCACTGTTTCCAACTGCCCCGTGGCCACAGCGCAATGCAACGGAGTCACGAGCGTGGTCTTGAAGATCGACACCGCGTTCTCGTCCTCAGCACCGACCGGTTTGGACACAAAGTACCGAGCAAAGTACCAGAACAGGTCACCGGTGCTGAACCGCACGCGGTCAAACTTGTCCAGTGTGGTCACCTCAAAGCCGTACGTGTGCAGCAGCTGCAAGGCCGCGATGTTGCCATTGTAGGCCGCCACGTGCATCGGGTTCTTCTTGGACACGCCAAACACACGCAGGTAGATGCGCGCGTCGCTGTAGAACGCCATGGGGAAGCCCTTCGCGTCCAAGTCCTTGGCTTTGGCGTACTCGAGCACGTCGCGCATCTCGCGCAGATCACCCAGGCGGGTAGCCTTGTACAACCGTTTGCGCACCGTGGCGATGACCTTATCATTCTTGTTCATGAGCTGGTCGAGCCCGGGGTCCATGACGTGGTTGCGCACGTCGCCGGTCTGGTCCTCCTCCTTGAACGCGCCCAGCTGCATCTTGACGTGCTCGCGGAAGCGCGCAAAGTACACGAGCTCCACAAAGATGCCCACGAAGCACACGAGCGCCACGAGCGCGAAGATCTGCACGGGATGTTCACTGCAGCTGAAGGCGCCGCCGTTGAAGAACATGAACCAGAAGAACAGCATGGTGATCATGGCGAACACGACCACGATCACGCCAACCATCTCGCAGGCCTGGAACACGAGTGTGCGCTTGATCTTGTTCTTGTGGCCGGCGTCATCTACGTCGTGCTCGCGCTGGAAGGGCTCAAAGGCGCGCAGGCCTGTGCCCGGCAGCGCCAGGATGATCATGAGCGGCATGGCGTGGAACGTGAGCGCCGAGAAGCCGACCATGTTCTCGCACGCGCTGGCCTGGAAGGTGTACACGCTGCTGGGCGACTGTAATTTGAAGCCGTAGGTCACGGGCTGCTCGTCCGGGTTCAGCACGAGCGAGTGCGGCGCGTAGAAGTAGTAGAAGCCCAGGCCCGTGGTCATAACCGCCACCAGCGGCGCGGCCACGCGCAGCAGCCGCCTGGCGAAGAACGAGTTGTACCGGAAGGTCGAGTTGAGGTAGAACCGCGGCACGCGCGGCTCGATGCCCAGGAGCTGGGCCTTGGCGTGGCCGTAAAAGCTGCGTGTGGGCTGCGGGCCCTTGGTGGCCGCCAGGGCGGACGAGCCCAGCGGCCCGTCGTCCATCATGGTGCTCACGACCGACGTGGCGTGGCCGTTGCCATTGAATGACGGGATCGAGATGGCCAGGTGGTCTTCCTCATCGTCGTCCCGCAGCGCGCCATGGGAACCGCGAGCCGCCGCAGGCGTGGCCGCGGGCTCATGGGACGTGATCAGACGCGCGGCCATGGTGTCTTTCGGCCAGAGACGCACACTGCGGCCTGTAGGACTCGGGGACACCAGCCCTTCGTACATGTTTGGGTCTGGATGTCCTGCCAATCTGTTCTTATCGAAGACGCAGCTGGTGCAGACTGGTCCGGTGCGTGTTGCAGCTTGCGTTGTCAAATAACCCAAAGCGTGCGGGGCGGGTTGGGTGCGTTTGCGAATAAGAGACAGCCGGGACAGGAATATCCACCTTGAACTGGAAGGCGCGCCTGTGCGTCCTTATAAAACATCGAAGATTTTTTTCTGTTTTTGCTATTTTTTGTAACAAATGTTGTGACCTAAAGGTCACTTTTAGAAAGCAAAATTTGTAAAGTGCCCTCTCGAATGGGTGTGTTTGCACCGGATATGTGGTAAACGTGATTGACAGCCATGAATTTCTCTCGTCACTCACTTGCGTGCGAAAGAACGCTCCTCAATACAGCAAGGAGCAAGCTCCGATTGGGCTTGGCTTGCTAAAAATATATATGTTGTGCTGTGAGCTGACAGACAGCTCTGTTTTTTTTCTGCTGTTGAGAGAAGAGTTTGGGTACAAAGTTCCTAATAAAACATGGTGGCGGTGGTAAATTTTCCTTTTTTTGTGAGATTGAATGCCCAACTCATCCAATCAATGCCCAGAACTCAAGTTTGCAGAATTACGCACGTCAAAAGCCGGTTTGGGGGGTTTCTGAGGTTCGAAAGTGCCGTTTGATTGGCTACGATCGTCCTGAGACGACATCAACAGGTTGCAGCTCTCATATCGCATACGCAAAGCACACCACTGCAAGAGAACAGATGCATCGCACGTACGCGCTAAAGCATCTTCATCTTTGCTTCACACTGTCCAAAGCAGCTGCAGTAAACACGCTGCCATGAAGATTTCTACATGTGTTTTGCTGATCTCTTTAAAGCTTTTTATTCTTAAAAGAAAATTTGCATCTTCCACTTTGCACGAAATGATGCAAGAGCTACCTACCCGTTTTCACGAGCCAACACAACGCACCACGATGTGTATGGCGCATGAGGTTCTATCTTTTTGAGACGTCTCAAGATCCCGCGTCTCTTTCCATGACAGTTGGACTGGTCTGGATCTTAGCACGACAACCACAGCAACAATCAACGGAGCGTGAATGTACCAGACGGTTGTGCCAATACGGTACTACTGTTCTCTGAGAGCAAACAACCCGTGTTTCCGAATATACTCCGGTTCTGGCATAAATATGCCAAAACCGGAGTACCGTACTGCAGAGGAAAAAACCGTTTCATGCGCTATGTTTCCTTGGCTCGGGCCAGATGGCGACTGGATGAAGGGATTGCCGCGCGAGAGAGCGGCCAGCAGATGTCATATCCCGACAATGCGACAATGGTGATGAGCTGGGCCACGCACGAATATATAATACAGTATGTGTCACGCAGGCTGTGGCCCTTGGCAGGCAGACCGGGCTACTCCAAGAGAGGCCCCATCGTGTTCAGCCGCCCACGGCTCCTGCATTTATTTCCTACGGACTCTGGTCATCAAAAAAAATCCACAAGCGGCACAGGTTCTATATTGATCTCCAGTTCATAAATATCGCTTTCCTCCGTCATGTTTTGTTTGTCTTGGATAAACGGAGATCGTTCGGATGGCGGATGGCTCGCTTCTAGTAGAATTCGTCTTGATGACGTGGTGACGAGCGGTTTAACAGCGACGAAAGCGACGGCAGTGACGGACGCGGCGCGATAGACGCAGGAGGTGCGATGGATGCTGATGCAGTCGATCCAGGCGCTGCAAAATCCGGGTTTCTTTCATTTTGGAGTTGGTTGTTTCGCGCCGCAAAGTTGGCATCGGGTCTCCAATTCACAGCCGAGGCGTCCGGCGGATCGTGCGCAGTGGATGGGCCACGAAATTCTAATCCCCCCTGGTCGGTAACGTCGGCTGCGTGACCGTGCGCCCGGGATTTTTCTTCTTCGTCTTGGAATTCATTCGCAATTGAAGCCGACTGCGTCCGCCCTTCGCCCAGGGACTCGATAAAATCTTGTGTTGGCTCGGTGCCTGTTTGCTGATGCGACTCCAGATCAATTTCAAGCTTGCGTAGTTGCTCAGCGTACGATTTTTTCTCCTTGCCGTCGAAATATTGCACTTGCTGCTTGAGCGACGCGATACTCTTGTGCAAGCCACAGATATGCCTGTACGGCCATTTGGCGATCCCATTCTTGCGGCAAATCTTCTTGAGCAACGTCGTACACACGCCGAAGTGCCCAGCGGCTTCTTGCAACGGCCGGTTGAAATGCGGGCGCAGCATGTTGAACGTGATATCTCGAGACGCGTTTGTAATGGGTCGAACTCTTGGCGTTGGCATTTGTTGGCGAGGCGCTGGTCCGGCGCTGGGGGCGCTGGAAGCCGTTGTAGCCGAAGGAATCGAAATCGGAGGAGGAACGAAGAAAGAAAAGACTGGCGCTGCGCGTCTGCGCTCGTTCACTGCTGCCACTTCCTCTTGTTGTCCATCCCACACGGATGATTTAACTTCTTCCTCTTCATGGTAGCCCCACGACTGCTGCTGCTGCTGAAGCGGCGGCAGCGGTGCGCGCGCGTACAACGGACGCTGGTCGTACGAATGAATATTTGTACGATGCTCAGGATGCTGGTTTATGGAGAAAAGCGCGCGCTGGAACTCGTTGGTGCTGGAATCGCCGGCGAAGCGGACAGTAGTGCTAAAACGTTGCGCATGCGCCTCGTTTGACCCCAGGCGCTCTTCCGCATAGAACGTGGCACGAGCCGATGAAAGAGGACGAAGCGCTATTGATGATGATGCCGATGAAGAAGAGCCCATTGCGATCGTGTTCAGCGCTGGGTACGGCGATGTTCGGGTGCTTGGATCGACTTCGCTATCTTGATCCGACTCGGAAGACGCGCTCCGCTGGACGTACACCATCTACCAAAGAGTACTCAGCGTCTATAAAATGTAAAAATGCACGCACACACACGCACGAATATACTTGTACGCACGCCAACTGCGCTGCGTTTGTTCAAAAGGAAACAAGGCGGCAACAGCGGCGGCGCGGTCGATGGGACTTGCTTGACTGATGACGGAATCGCCGCAAAGTGACGCAAACGGTAAGGTCCTAGCGTTCGATCGCGCGAGCTCGCCTACAGTACGACTCGCGTTGGATGCTCAATGCTCTTTTATGGCCCGCTCGACAGCCTCTGGCGTATTTTCAGCGTTGCCCTCGGGTGAAGCTTGCTTCGCTACGAGCACACGGCCAAATCGCGCTGGAGAGATTACTCCAAAGTGGTTAGATACTGCGAGTTGACTGTATCGATCAGCTCGAGGGAGAGACGACCCGCCGGCTTCTGCTCTTGCGTCTCGTGCTGATGCCGGTGCCTTCTGGTGCGGCAGTGTGCGTCTCACACTCGGGGCCGGTTTGTTTGTGGCCGGTAATGGACTGACACACGGTAGGAATGGTCCCCGGGCTAGTTCGGTGGGAAATCAAACCGCAGTGCGTTTTCTGACACAGCAGCGAAAATAAGCTCGCCTGCTGCGCATCCCCCCTCACTTGCTGTTCCCTTCCCTCCGGCCCGGCCATGTGTTCCCTCCTCGGTCTTCTTGACTTTTGGCCCTCCCTTGCCTTGCGAAAGTCCCGTGCAGTTCGTAATCGTCTTTTGTAGTATATATCGCGCCAAGAGATCTGCGGCCGTGATATTGAGCCTTCCATATTCGTGCAGTGAATCCCCTCATGATTGTTTAGAGAATAGATGGTGTTCATATGCTGCAGGCAGTTCCTTCTTTCCGTTCTGTTGGGATCGAGAGATCGACCACGTGCGTGGATTTTGGAGGGGGAATGAACCCGCGACCATGTTCGCAATTATCAAAAGTGGGTGGTACACCTCAAGGTATTACAGAGGATGACGATACCGGCCATCCGTACGGTAATTGGCAAGGGACAATCAGGAAACGAGATCTGAGTTCGCATGTCAACACTTGATGATCCTGCGCTACTCAATGATGGCCCCTCGGGATCACCCCCACACACACAGTCTTCAGCTAGGTGCTCATGTGTCCCTTTGAAATTCACTAACTTTTGTGTTTGACCAGCTGGACAGAGTGTTGGACTTTTAAATTGGTTGATGCTGTTAGCAATCGGAGGCAGAAGTTGCAGCTCAAGGTCCCACGCAAGCGCACGCCACAGTGTTATTAGACGTTTGCACAAAGTTCGAGAGCTTGCTTTCAATCCTTGCACGGCTCTGCCCACAACACGAACGGATGGATCTCTGTACCGTATGATATGGCAGTCTGATCGCGACAAAGCAAGAAGTACAGTGATATATGTTAACAATTCAGATCTGTTTACGTATACGTAGTTCCCTTCGGCCGCAGCTGTTTACGCATGGCTGCCGATTGCGCATGAACATGGAAGTGCATCGTAAAATTTAGGCGCGTGTGCCTTCTTCTCCGAGCTGTAATCGCAACTGGATCGCTCACAAAGCAATGTACGTATTTATTATTATATCTTGTGGACGAACGACAAGATAATTTATTTTATAAGAAGAGCGCAGAATATCTACGTGTAATAGCACACCGGAATTCATGCAACCACTTATTGGCTTTGTTAGATTCATTAGCTCAAGTGCACCGAATGAGCGATTCGACGACGGTGGAGTTCTTTGACTATCTTCTGCGCAGGACCCTGCATCTGCGCAAGCCCAGACAGACGGCAAAAAAAAAGATCTTCTGAACTGAAAAAAACGCGCAGCTCGTGCTGAATAGCCAAGCTCTATGTTTGCATGTAAACTAGGCCTACCTTATGATCATCAAGGAACATTCAGCTTGACGTCTTTTTTGGGTCAGAGATATGCAACACAAAACCGACGCTTTGGCTCCTAAATATACACACTTCTCAATTGAAGGCTCTGACCCCTTGCTGCATGCGAATAAGCCGAAGGTCGACAGCAAATTTGACACGACTTTCCCTTAAATGTTGTACGGTCACTGTACATGATCAAGAAGAATTGGAAAGAAGACAAACTGGAATGAGAACTGACCACGAGGATGTTGACCTCTGATTCCACCAGCTTATTCCACAACGGCGCGTCACCAGAGCTGATGCTTACAGTCAGCCTGTTTCAGTCACATGAAACGGTGCTCAGTGCCCACACATAGATCCTTCGTAGTAGAAATTGAGCTCACAGCAAATCGCTCTTTTCGCTCTCCGGTGGCGCAGAGGGATCTGAACCCAAGTGAGGGGGCGACGCCTCGCCTGACCTAGACTCCGCTTTGTCGCACAATTGTACTGCTACTGTACCATCGAAGGATCTCAATCTTGGATCCAATCTTGCGCGCTTTAACAATTCCATTTGGCTCGGGTGGCTGCCGAAGCTCGGCGTCAACATCTTTGGCCCCATTCCTTCTGGAAAGTTTGTTTATTGGTGTGGGTGGACCATCTGGCGGGAATCCTACCGTACACAACTGCACTTCTCGAGAATGAGAAGCCATTCCCATCCCCATGAACTCATTTAGTGGACCCAACTGGTGCCGCAAGGGTCGTGGGCAACTGCGCTCTCTGCCGCAACTTCAACGCACCATCTGGTTCATTTCTACCACATAAACAACAATTGAAAGCCCAGCATACAAACCTGTTCATATTTGTGGATTACTGTGCTATGAATCTCGTCAGAAAATACTTTTTGAGTGTACACAAGGCAAAAGATAGACACACAATTTACCTGTGCGCACCTATCAAATAAAAGAACGTTAAAGCGACACCTGCATCCATGAGACAAAAGCCTATAAAAGTGCACACCATTGCTGGCTGCCAATTTGCGAATTTTCAACTCAATAAAAGCAACACCTAACCAGGAACAAGATCCAAGAGACGTGAACAGGGGGAACCGAGGAAAACTTCGAGGACGAAGCCGCCCGTAGCCTCGGTGTCTGGTTTCTGTGAGGCCCAACCTCGCACGACCGGTTCGAGCTTCCTGATCTCAAAGTATTCGAGTGGTTCATGCGAAGGATGGACTCACCACCTGGGCAAAAGCCCTGGGTCGCCAATTGGCTATTAACCCTTGCGCAATCGACACGTCCTCAACGGGCATCATTCTGTTGTCACACTCGGCGCCGTCCAGATCCAACCCGCAGGCAGCTACCCCGCTCGCGCGCACCCGCTATAGCGCACGCGTGAATCCGCTAAACGAACCCATCTCAATCCAACTCATCCCACTGCGGCCGGCCGTTAGCTATTGTTCGTCCCAAGATCCGCTCCATTCTCGGCAAAGAAAAGTAGGTAGACGCGCGGCGGGCACACTTTTTTGGGCCGGCCACCTCCTCCAAGCGAGCGCTCGATTGAATTTTGGGCCTGGTGACGCTTCGGTCGCTTGCCTCTTGCTGGTTCTTCAACCGAGAACTCAGCAGCCACAACACCGCGACAGCCCCGCCACGGTCGGTGGTCTCTGGACCGCACGACGCTTGCGGCCGCCTCGAAAGAAAAAACCAAGATGGACGAAGTGGCATTTGTGGAATCCCTCTTTTCGCCCGAGATGCGGTCGACCCCGCTCCCCTCCCCATGTTTTGATGGCATTTCGCCTCAGGGTCTGCGGCTGGCCACACCCGCGTCCGCACTCCCGCTGCGGTCTGTGGGCAAGTGGCCCATTGCCGAATTCATGCGGGAATCGTACACGCCGACCACCGCCAGTGCGGCCGTGCACGCGGCCGACGACCCCGTTTTCATGCGCATGCACATGGCCGGCCAAGAAGACGACGAGGCGTTCTGCCAGTTGCTGAACGAGCACGACTTTGACGACTCCCTGCAGATGCCGGCGCTGCTGGACCTGGTGCCGTCTCCTCCGTCCAGTGGCGGCGGCTTCCAGTCGCATCCCCACCAGCACCAGCAGCCCCATCATCCCCCTCACTCAATGTACCATAACCAGCACAACCTGCCGCCCTCGCTCCAGTCGTTCCTGCTCGAGCCGCTGGATCTGCCCAAGAGCGGCGGCGGCGGTATGAACCGCGGCAACTCCAGCGACTTCCTGCCGTTCGTGGACACGCCCACGATGAGCCAGTCTCCGGTCCAGCGCTTTGGGGCCCAATCGCTTCGCCCGACCATCGGCAACATGGGCTACAGCTACAGCCACGTCCAGCAGCCACAGCATCGGCATGTGCCCCATCGACCAGAGACTGTGGACTACAACATCGGTCTGCCGCCCTCGTCGGGGCTCATGGCCAATGGCGACAGCAACTCGTTGCATGCCATCCAGGCGCTGCAGAGCGCGATCTGGAGCGACTCGTCCGCTGGTCTCCAGCGCCTGCCGCCCAACAGCATCAAGCACGTGATCATGGCCACGCAGAACAACATGGGGATTGGCAATTCGCTCAGCTCCAGCCCCACCAGCTCCACACCCATGGCGCTCCCAGCTCCAGCTCCTTCATCCGCCAGCAACGGACCAGCCATGACGGCGCCCATGCCAGCCAACCTCTGGATCTCCACGTCGTCCATGCTGAATGTGCCCACATCACAACTTGCCAGCAATTTCAATGAGCACAAGCAGCCCAAGAAGCGCGCCAAGACCCGCCCGGCCGATAAAGCCAGCATGTCCATCGCCAGCGCGGCGCTCATTGCCGCGCACGCCGCTGCGGCCATCTCCAACAGCGATTCCTCGCCCACCAAGTCGGTCTACGACCAGGACTCGTCCTCCAGCCGTCTCAGCGTCTGCAGCAACACGAGCGACGACGGCAGCAAGGCCAAGGGCAAGAAATGCGTCGAGCCTACGTGCAACCGCCGAGCGCAGTCCAATAGTCGCTGCAAGGCCCACGGTGGCGGAGCCCGCTGCCAGTACGCTGGTCCAGAGGGCTGTACGCGCAGCTCGCAGGGCGGTGGCTACTGCCGAGCCCACGGAGGTGGCAAGCGCTGCGAGTTCCCGGGCTGCGAACGCGGTCAGCAGCGCAAGGGCCGGTGCTACGTGCACGGCGGCATCCGCAAGTGCCAGATGGGCGACTGCCAGAAGAAAGACCGCGGCAACGGCTTCTGCATCGCGCACGGCGGCGGCAAGCGCTGCCAGGAGCCCGGCTGCACGCGCGCCGTTAGACGGGGTCTGGTCTGTCAACTCCACGAATGAGTGTGGCAACAATGGATGGAGTCGAAGTGGGTGGATTGAGTTTACAGGCGCTGCGTGGATGATGATGATTAAAAAGTACTATATATTTAGAGAGAGGACGCCCGCGCTGTGGAATATAGGTAGTATATCGGCAGGCGTCCAAGCTGACCACCACACACAAGCCATCAAGAGGATGGATAAATACCATAATGCATCATGTAGCAATACGAAACACATATACTATTGCTTGCATAACTTATTCAATCCTTAGGCTGATAAAAACAATAATCTGCTAACTCAATGGGTTCCACATATAGCAAAATCGTGGTTTACGTTTTCTTGCGAGGCGGCGCCATGACGTCGATTGTGTGGGTCATGGTGTCGGATTTACGCTCCAGGATGCTGATGGAGCCTTCCCTCGTCTGGAACAGCTCTCCCGTGGACGCGAGAGAGCGATCAGCCCCATCGTACAGTTCAAACTCGCCCTTGTCGTCATCTGTTTCCTCGTCTTCATCTTCTTCCGCGAATTCATCCTCGTAATGAAGATGATCGTCGTATCCGTCTTCGTCGACTTCATCGGTGATACGGCCTATGATAGCTGCAAAGTTGCCCACAATGGACATCGAAAGACTCGTATCCGATGCGATGCTCTTCGGCCCGACGGCTGACGCTTTGACTCCCTGCAGATGCCTTGAAGACGGGGACAACATCAAGGAACTATCCCTGTAGGAGAGACGAGTCGAAGGAAGGAAGCTCCTATCCGTTCCCACGTTTGACTTGGAGCGCTTTCGTCGTCGTGTCTTGGATTTACCAGTGCTACCATCATTGCTCAAGAAAGACGGATGGTGGTAGCTGACGAAGCTTTCCTGGTTGCTCTGCGTATCCGCTCCGCTGTATCGGCTTCCACCGTAAGAAGATAGCTGACCGTAGCTGCTAACCTTGGACATTTCACGTTCATTTTCAACTGTGATGCCGTACATCTCTTCCCGCAAAACATCGAGTAGTCTCTCGAGCGACTTGTGAAAGCCCATCATATCGCCCTTAGTGAAGAAGTGGAAAAATTCGCTTCTTGAAAGACTGTACTTGATATCCAGTCCGAAATGTAGTCGATTCACAACAACAGGCAAAATTTTCTTGCCCTTGTCTTCCGCGAATGCCAATTGGTCTCTCACCAATTCGCTATTTAGTGTCTTCTCCGATATGATAACCACGAACGCAGAACACTTGAGAATAGCTTCTTTGGCTTCATGAATTCGCCGAGACATGTCTTGCTCGTCGGTGGTATCAATGTCTTCACCAGCTGTATCATTTTCTTCGTCCTCTGCCACAGTCGCTGGATCCCTTTTCACACGGTGACGCCTGTCAACAAAGCACCGCAAGCCGCCTTCTCGACATAGCTCCGCACACAGCTTCTTCACAAATGGGGAATGGTGATCACCATGTGAAATAAATACAAACTGTTCACCGCCATCTGTAGCAGCCTCCAGTTCCTGAAAAGATTCGACGATACTGCCTTCTCTTATTCCCAGCTTGGTCACTTGAGTTGAGTCGGGTTTGTGAAAGTAATATCCACCTTGGTCGAGGACAATACTGTTTGAGAAGTTGTTTGCACCAAGTCCATTACCGAAATCATCACTCATACTGCTGGTGCTGCTTGCGATACTCAATGACGTTGCATTGTTCAAATGGCGGGAGTCGATCATCCCTGCTCTTCCGGTTAAATGTCCACCAGAACCTCCTGAAGGTAGACGATTGTACGGCAGTGAGCTTTGAGCACGTCTAAGCGCGGCACCACCGAATAGCGGATTACTTGTGCCGTCGTTACTGTCAGTATTTGACAGCCCTGAGCCGTTGTACTCGCCGTTACGCGAAATATACACGTTGGGTGGCAATGGCGCACCATCATATCTATGACTGCCGCTAGATGCAGCCAATGTTGAAGCACCACCTCGTCGCAACATATTTTTCTTGATACTGTCTACCTTTCGCTTCTCGATTTCATCGCGCAGACCATCCAGTAGCATACGAAGGTGGGATTTGTAGGCATCGTCACGATACGTGTAGCACACTTCTCTTGCGCCCACGTGCTCGATCGTTTCAATAGTATCCTCAAACGGGATCAATTGACGTGTGTACAAATACACTTGCAATTCTTCGGTGATTTTTGCATTTTCAGTCGAAATAGCCAAGATAGGGGTACCAACTTGTTTCGCTAGTGCTAATTCCTTCAAGCACCATTCAGACTGAGTATAATCTTCAGTGACAATGCACAAAACGACTGCGGCATTTGTAATACCACGCGCAATCTCTTCACGCCAAATAGCACCGCCTCCGATGCCACTAGGATCCATCATATCGACCCACGTCGTAATGTTGGCATCTTCCAAACTCTTCCGCAACTTCAGAGCAAACTCCTTATGCGTGTGGGTGTAGCTTATCATCACGTCACGGTTTCCAGCTGCACGCTTGATTTCAAATTGAAGCCGTGTCGACGTGGTGCAATCAATTGGACGTAAACCATCCTTATTTGTGCGCATAATATCACCACCAATACTCAACAGCGCGAGTGCAGTCTGCTGATCGTCCAATTTCACAGCCAGATGTAGAGCTGTATCGCCAGTTGACTTGAGCTGGTGGTTGATGTTACCTCCCTTGGATGTGAGTGCTTTAAACATTTCTGCGGTTGTGCCACCAGCACAGGCAGCACAGACGATTGGGGTCATATCGCTCTCATCGACAATGTTCGGGTCCGCACCATGTTCCAGAAGCACTCGCACGATATCAGCACGATTGACACGTGCGGCCCAATGCAACGGTGTTCGTCCACGAGAATCCTGGAAGTTTGCATCAGCTTTCCCGTCCAAGAGCAGTTCAACTGAATCAATCGCTCCATTAATTGCAGCCCAATGCAGCGGAGTCCGCTTGTTGAGTCCGACGTAACCAAGCTCGCCAAGGCAGTTGGGGTCAACTCTCTTTCGCAAGAACGAGCGAAGCAAATTCGTATCGTTCATAGCTGCTGCAGTGTGCAACGGGGTGAGAGCTACATCCCCGCCCCATTCTTCGAGCACCTGTGCCACGGCATAATTTCCACGCAGGTAAGCGAGCTGAAGCACAGTCAGCGTATTCATGTGACCTGGATCTGGGATTGCGAGATGGTTCGCTCCAGCAGCTAACAGTTCTCGGACAATTTCTGGGTGATCAGCCACAAAAATGGGCGGTAGTTGGGCTTCAGAACGATACGAAGACTTGGAGCAAAGGTTTACGTCAGCCCCGTGATGAATAAGCCATCGCACTGCATCAACTCGCCCGGTTGAGACTGCACAATGCAGCGGAGTCACGAGCGTTGTCTTGAAAACCGACGAGTGCGATTCATCAGCAGTGACCACTGGCTTGCGAACAAAATAACTGGCCATGTACCAGAATAGATCGCCAATCGAGAACCGGACTCGTGAGATCTTGTCGAATGTGTTCACATTGAAACCCGCGCGAATGAACAACTCCATGGCTTCAATGTTTCCGTGGTATGCCGCGACATGCATTGGGTTTTTCTTGGAAAATCCGAGAAACCAAAGCACAATCGAGACATCTGGATAAATATCGGTCGCAAAATTCTCTCCAAGGTTGATTCGAGCAATTCGCAGCGAGCGCCGAAGCAGTCGCAGATCACCCAGTTGAGCTCCACGAAAAAGACGCTTGCGAACATCTGCAACGACCTGTTTGCGTGTTGGTTGCGGTGGCGCGGCGATAGGAATCGGCTGCTCTTCCCCATTAGCGGCAGTAGCGGCACGTGTCTTCAGCTGCTGCTGTTTGCGTCGACGTAGCTTGGATCGAAGCATGAAAGCCTTGACATCGCCCGTCTGGTCGGACTCTTTGAATGCGCCCAGCGTCATTTTCAGATGCTCTCGGAAGCGCGTGAAGTATCGGATCTGCACGAACATGAGCCAATATACCACGAGCGCTAGCAGACAGAACACATACAAGTTTCCGCTCGAGTTGTTTCTGCACTCTTTGAAGAGCCTGCCCGTGATCAAGAAGTAAAGCGTCACGAACATGAGCAGAGCGGTGACGATCATGATGCCGATACCCGTCATCTCGCAAAACTGGAGGAACAGCGTGCGCTTCACCTTCTGCAGTCGGCCGCTGTGATCGATACGATGCTGGCGCTTGAACGGTTCAAACATGCGAATCCCTGAAGCTGGCAGCCCCATGATGAGCGCTCCAGGGACCAAATGATACACGATAGACGCCAATGCCGACGTTCGTTCACATCGATCGCCAACATCAAACACGGCTCGGAGTGGGGACCGCACGTACACGCTGCCAGCAGAGCCGGGCTTCTTCAGATAATAGAACAGCAGCGCCGCGACGTCGATGACCACAATGAACTGCATGAGCCGGAGCAGTCGAATCGCAAAGTACGAGTTGAGCTTGTACTTGCCGTTCAGGTATTTTTTGGGCAGCGCGGGCTGGTCATCCAGGACTGCAAGTGAGAGGATCTGTGAGGTCGGGAAATCAAAGTGCGCGCTGCCGGGCGCGTGGCTCATGCGCCGCCTTGTGAGCGGCTCAATGCCGATGCCTGTGCCGTTCATGAAGCTGCTCGCGCTCGGGCGCAGTCCCGTTGTGTACTCGTCGCCTCCTTTAGCGTTGGCGTTGCCCGTCGTCGTCGTTGCCACGAAACCATGTGGCGAGAGCGTGACGGGCGGCGGCTGATGGCCGCCCAGCATGCCACCGTGCACTGGGAACCGGTACAGGTTCACGTCGGTCTCGCGTGCCGAGTCCTCGGACTCGACATCGTCGCTGTTGAAGGTTTCCTGCTTGACCAGCGGCCTCGCGGCCTTGACGGGCGTCACCACGCGGTTGTACGGCGCGCCATCGCCCCGCGATCCGGAGCGTCCGTCGCCTTGGTCTTCATCGGAGCCCGCGCCGCCGCCTCTCGCGCCAGCACTGGGCGCGTCCATCGCGCGCGCCAAGCGAATCAGTCGGTCCCTTGGTCCGCCTGCTTTCCCCTCCGCTGGGTTTCTTTTGGTCCGTCGCCACTCCGCAGCGGCAGTGCGCGCGCGCTGTCTTTCTATCTGGCGAAGGACCGGGGTAGGGTTCCATAGCGAGCATCCATTCTTTTCAGCGAATCAGAAGCAGGTGTGTGATGGATAAACCTATAGAATTACCAAAACACGATGAAACGAATGGTAAACGCGGCGAAATTAAGGTGGGCTTTTCTGCTGATTTGTGTGCTGCACAGAGATGCTGAGGACCAGATGGGTGAGACAGCGGAGATGGTGCTGCGCAGGGATTGAACCTCTACACGTGCATGGAGGCTCTGGATTTTTGGAAAGGAGGGATAGTAAAGTAGAGTGGCACACGCCAGCGGTAGAATACAAGCATACCCTCCGCTGACGCGAGTGTACAGTTGTATATGTATTTCATGCTGCGCCAGACTGTTCGTGCAGTTTTGCTGGGGCAAGCTTCGTTCGTGTCGAATTTGCACAGTGAAGACACACCTGTAGATCGTTTAACGCTGACTCCTTAAACACAGCTGACCTAATGTTCTTCCGTGGAAGGTACTTCTAGATACTCATGTACCCTTACAATGATTTGATTTGTACCTATGGAATATCGGGTGCATATAAAAAACTTCGTATATGTACGTTTACATGTACTACTGTACAGCAAAATCACCTTTTACATTTTGACAAAGTACCCACCATTTTTGCTGGTATTACCAACTGCACTTCAAATGCTTCTTGGATATCAAGCCACAATTTTTTCCCTTCACCAGTCCGCCATCAACAGCTTTTGTTGCTCTCGTCTGAACCACTCATGATCAATGCAACCAGACAGACATGCTGATGTCTTAGAAACCCAGTGTATATTTATTAAAATGTCTATCTGTGTGATTGAAATATCGTTTTTGATCGTTCAAAGTCACATACTTCAATTGTTATCCTACTTCGTACGAGCTCGTAGCTTACATGGCGCGACGATCGTACGATCGAACAGACTGCAGGCTGCTGGCACGTAGCAAAGGTTGATTGCCATCAGGCCCTTGGGCGTACATTCCGTTTGCCAACGTCCGTTCTTCGTCCTGCTCGGCGGCCATGGTGTTGAAAATGTGCTCCAGCGAAGTCTCGCTCACGCTGTACTCCTCCACAT
>JAADVF010000626.1:0-17237 GCA_023334555.1 Elongisporangium undulatum | reverse complement strand
GCAGGACTCTGAGCCACTGGACTTGATCATCATCCTTTGTTGTGTGTGTGTAGGTCGGATGCGGCAACTCGACCTTCAGCATCGACATGGTGCGTGCACAAGCCTGGCGCATGCATGAATAGAGCGCCTAGTGACAATGACCTGTTGCCTGTGATCAGTACAAGGCCGGCTACCACAACATCACCAACATCGACTTCTCCATGATCGTGATCGAGCCCATGAGCGCCAAGTTCAGCGTACGTCGGCTTGGCTCCGCAGCGCTCCACAGCATTGATGCTGACAAATGCTGCAACAGGAGGAGATGCCGGAGATGCAATGGCTCGAAGCGGACATGACCAAGCTGCGCGACGTGTTCGAGACCGAGAGCTTTGACGTCGTGATCGACAAGGCCGCCATGGATGCGCTCATGGTGAGCAAGCGCATGGGGCAACGCCCGCACGTGTACAGCCGATTTCTGACTGGCATTTGTGTCTGCAGTGCGATGAAGGCGACGTGTGGTCTCCATCCGAGGCCGTGATCGAGCAGGCGGCTCTCATGTGTGCTGGCATCAAGTCTGTGCTGATCCCAGAAGGCGTGTTCGTCCAGATCTCGTTCGGCCAGCCGCACTTCCGGAAACGATTCCTCATGGTACGATGGATGGCCGGCCCACTGGAGCGTTTACTAGTCAGTGAGTCTAACGCTCACTGCGCCTCGTAGGGAGAAGACCACGAAGGCGAGATCAGCCGTGCCTACGGCTGGGACTACCAGTACCACAATATCCGTGAGTTCCTTATGCTCCCGCACCAAACGCAGCGCACTGACACGTTTGTCCCTTTGCTGTAGCTGTTGGCCTCGGCTACTTCTTCTACGTCATGACGAAGGTGGCCTCGCCTGTAGCATAATCGGAAAGCAAAAAGCAGACACAAGCGGGTTCTCATTGAGACATACAAAGACACGCATGTTGACGGTTGATTAGTGCTCGAACCAAGACCAAGTGTTCAAAAGAGCCCAAGGGTTGGTTGATTCGTTTGTTAGCGCAAGCCAAAGCCCTCTGCCTGGTTGATCGCCAGCAGCAACCGCTCTTTCAGCTTCTCGCGGTCTGAATATTCCGGCAGAAGCAAGTGGTTGAAACTGCATGCACACACATTGTAACAAGCATGAGTCCCTCAATCTCATGGCCATAGCCCAGCAGGGAGAGACACAAACCATGTGTGGGCAGTCGGCAGGCGATCCGAGTCGGGCCCATTGCGCGAGATCACAAAGACGAGGTTGGAGAGCCCGCGAATGGGCACGCGATCGCTGCCGGTCGTGAACATCAGCAGCTTCTTCTTGTCTTCCAGAGGCAGCTCGTGGACCACGCTCCAGAAATTCCTGTTGGTACAATCACCTCAGTGAGCAACAGTGACTTTCTCTTGGCAATTTCATCCACATACCTGATGCACTCGCTGTCTTCCGTGAAGCCGTCATCGTAATGCGTGACTTCCTCCAGCGCCTCAAAGTCCAGCTCCGGGCTTCCACAGATCAGCAGATGCAGCTCTTCCCAGCGGAACATCTGCAGCACTTCGCCATTGCAGACCTGGTGGAAGCCACGATGGAACGCATCGTACTGGCGAGCCACCGATCTGCTCATGATGTACTCGACGTAGAGAGCCACATACTCTTCCCGGTTTGCGTTCGTGACGGGGACGCTGCTGCCGCCGGGCTTCAGCTCCACGGTCTTGACCTCACCAAAGATCTCATACGAGTACTCGAAATTACGCTGGAACACGTCTTCCACGTTGCCGTCGAACTCCAGCAACTGACGAAGGCCCTTGCCAAGCGACGGCAGCGCCAGCTCAATGTCTGCCAGATCCAGTGGACAGCCCATGAGCTTCTTGTAGACAATGTGCGGGAAGTGCACGTCCAGGATCACGGAGTTGTAGATGGCCACACCCAACAGAATGCCAATGAGCTCAAACTCCATGGTCGACTCGAGTGAATCGCTGTTGAACCAGAGCGTGCGCGTGTCTTCGTCCTCGGTGAACATACCGAACGCTGGATCCAGCAGCTGGCGGATCAGGATCTGGAAGAACTCCTTCTGCACGCCGCCTTCATCGATGCCTTCTTCACCAATGAATTTGACCTTGAGCGGCTTCTTTAGCGTCTCCGGCGAGGCGCGGACCAGCAGTTGCAGCGAATCTTCAATCAGATTATCACGGTTCACCTTGAGAATCAAATACGGCGACGACGCCGTCAGCAGGCTGCGCGTCATCATGGCATCCTGCACACGCGAGCGCTGCTCCAGGTCAGAGTCGATCTGCAGCACTCGGCTCTTGGAAGCCGCGTCCAGCACAAAGGGGAAGTCGCAAAAGGACATTTCCGAGAGCATGCGCGGCGGGATCGGCGCCAGTTCCTCCTCGGCTGTGGCCGCGTTCAGCGCTCGTTTCTTCTTGAGGTAGATGAGCGATCGGGCATAGTCCTGCACAATGTCCACCTCCGAGTTCACCGCGTCGTTGTAAAACTCCTCGTAGGTCGCGAACGGCTCGGTGCACTCGAGATTGATGGCGTGGATCTCCTTGAGCACGCTGCAGGCCGCGTAGACCAGATCCATGCGACGGGAGCCGTAGAGACAGACCGTGATGGACTGGTGCAGGATCTGCAGCAACCGGTAGAGCTCATCGTGCGAGAAATGATCGCGCCACTGCGTGCGGATGAGGTCTTTGGCCTCGGAGCAAGTGTGGAAGAAGAGCTTGCAGAGCCCGCCCACAATGTGCACGTAGTCTGGATCGAACAGCAGCGGGTGCTCGAACAGCACGAGGATGAAGCGCAACGAGCCGGGCGTCTTCCAGGACGCGCAGAGGTTCCACGGCTGGTTCACGAGCGTATCCAGCGCATTCTGCATGGTGTTCTGCAGCGCCTCCTGCTCCGGCGAGCTTTGGAGCGCACTCGACAGCAGCGCGTACACGTTCGCCAGCTCGTCCCGGTCCACATGCCACCAGGCTTCATCTGCCCGCAGATCGCTGGCATTGGGCACCGGCTTGATCACGAACGCAGTGTTGATGGCGTCCAGATCGGAGAAGACGCGGTAGACCAGAGACTTGACCTCTCGGTACTCGCTCGTGCGCTGCGCCTGCTCTAGCGCGTGCTTGAGCTGCAGGCCAAGCGGCACCGGAGCCACTTGAGCCACGTGGACCACAGAAGAAGCGGCTGGCGCTGCTGCAGGCGTCGCGTCGGGCGTGTTCATGTGCTGGTCGTCATCGCTGTGTTGTTCTTCCATAGTCACGTCGTCTGGAGAAGCTGCGGAGGATGGAGTCGGCGGAGCCACGGAGCCGGAGCTGGCAGCGTCGGCCACCTGCTGCTGCAGCTGCTGCAGCTGCTGCAGCGCCTGGGCCACGGCCTCGTTGGGCGCCAGGCCCTGGGCCAGCAGCGCCATGTACGTGCTCTGGAAGAGCTCCTTGTACGCCTCCATCTCCTTCTGGAACCAAAACGCAGAATTAGGATACCGATTGCGCTTCCCTCGCTCGAGTGACCATCATCTCCGCCATCTCTGGGCACTGCTGGGTCTGAATATGGCGATGGCGGCGCAAGAGGGCGGCTCCACGAGCGCCACGGCCTACGTGTCCATGCTGCCGTTCGCGTACACCAACAACGACGTGGCGCAGCTGTTCGCGCGCTTCGGCAAGCTGGCGCGCGTCACGGTGCTGCGGGACAAGCAGACGCGGCAGAGCAAGGGCGTGGCCTTCGTGCAGTTCGCGCAGCCGGCCGACTGCGCGCGCGCCGTGCGCGAGATGCACAACACGCTGCTGGACGGCAAGCTGAGCATCGCGTGCTCGTTCGTGCGCGACAACGGCCGCGCGCACGAGTTCATGAAGAAGCGCAAGTACGCGCAGGCCAAGCGCTGCTTTGAGTGCGGCGCGCACGGCCACCAGTCGTACGAGTGCCCGCGCAACGTGCTGGGCGCGCGCGAGAAGCCCGTGAACGCGCCCAAGAAGAAGAAGCGCAAGAAGTTCGACCCGCACGAGCGCGTGCACTACTTTAACGACCAGGACACGACCAATCTGCTGTACGTACTGCTGTTGCTGCCAGCGGTTTGGTGCTCATGGAACTCACGCTGTGTGCCATTGACTCAGCGAACCGGCGGTGGACATGGAGCCGGATCTGTCCATCTCGCTGCTGGCGTATCCATCGGCTTCTAGTGTCAGCAACACGGCCGCAGCGGAGCAGCCTGCGTCGCGGAGGGTTCGGCAGCGCGCGTCCTACTTTAGCGACGAAGACGCCAGCGACGAGGAACCGGACGGCCACGGCGAAGGCGCTTAGTCGTTGGCATAGGAACACGGCGATGTACTACAGTAGTAATAAATTATTTATTGCTTTCTCCGTCGCGTGCGCGTGGAGACAGAGGCACATGGAGCAAGCTGTGATCTGTCTGGCTTGATGGATGGAACGGGATGGCGCTCTATTGGCTTGGCTGGATCTAGGACTAGCGGTCACTTGCGCGGACGCTTCTTGTTGCGCATGGAGGCGTTCTGGCCGCCGCGCGCCAGTCCTGTGTACTTCATCATGCGCGTGGCCATCTCCTCGGCCGAGATCTCTTCGCGCAGCTCCTTCTCATTGGACGCTGCTATCCGCAGCTCTCGCTCCGCATCTCGGTATTCCTCCTGTGACACAAGGCATCATCAGCACATGGTATCCATAGCAGCAGCAGCAACATGGCCCAACAAACCTCCACGCCCTTGTTAAAGCCGCCGAACGACCGACGGCCAAAGATCACGGGCAGAGACGGATCCGGCACGTCCCGCGTGCACACGATCTTGTCGCTGTCCTCGGCCGGGTCCACGGACTGGACGGTGGACCAGGTGTCTTGCTTGCGCTGGGCCTGCTGGGCCTCGCGCTTCTGCGTCTCGCTCTGCTTCTTGCGCTGCATGAACTTCATGGCCAGCGTTTTCTGCGACAGCGCAGCCTTGGAGGTCGCGCGCTTGTCATCGGCGCTGGCGGGCTTGGCGGGCGGTGCTTTGCCCGAGGACACGGGGATCACATTGGCGCTCAGCAGCGCCTTGCTGCTCTTGCTCTCGGTCTTGGCCTTGGGGCGGTCGCTGCCGGGCTTCCACATCATGCAGCTCTCTCGGTCAATTGGCTGCCCCTTGAGCTGTTCATGGCGATTGGCAGGGCTCTCGTCCCTTGTTTCAGTCCAATCGGCGAGGGATGTGAGGGACCAGTGCTCCCGTGTGCACAGTATCCACCAATAATCAGCTGTCCTGCTATTCTTTTCATCCAATCAGAGACTGTACATGTCGATAGCCCTAACCATTGGTGTCAAAAGGGTGGACCCTGCGGTTTTCGGCAATGGCAAACATCAGATAAGATGGTGATGTGAGCGCTATGATTGGCTGAAATCTCTGATCATGAGCCCAGAACACACCAATCAGAGAGCAGCGATAGCGTCCTAGCGTCTTCGAGGGGGGAGAACAAACGCGATAGCGGCCGCCCCCGCCGACTGACGTGACTCGCGCGTGGTCGGAGCTTGCCGCCGAGAGCCACTTCCAGCCGCCGTAGCGTCTATCTGTCGACCGTAGCAGCTTCGTCTAGCGTCTGCGCTCACCCGCCTGTGAATCCTTGATCCGCACGCGCAAGAGCGACCACCAGAGCTTAACTAGAAGCCCGGCAACCGCGGATCAATCAATGGCGCAGCCCATCGAGTTGGACGTGGAGACGGACGCCGCCATGCTGTCGCCCAGCAACAGTGCGGTCTCTGGCACCAGCAGCCATGAGGCGCTGTCACTGCGGCTGTCAGAGATCGAGAGCGCGCATCTCTGTCCCAGCGCACGCGCCAAGATGGAGGAGCTGTTCCGCCACTGGCTCAACGTGGACGGCACGAAAGAGATGATCCAGGCGCTGGTGGACGACCTGCGCGAGGGCAAGGACGTGCAGATCGATGCGCTTCTGCAGGCCGCCGCCGCCGGCCACCCGCCCGGCTCGGACCACGGCCATTCGCCCTCGCGCAGCCCCAAGCGCCCGCCTAACTACCAGCACTTTGGCACGCACAGCCCCAGCCGAGAGCGCAAGAAGGACCACATGGTCAGTCTCTTCGGCCACGAACTGGGCTACAGTCTCGACAAGAAGGTCGCGTTCGACCAGGACGGCGATCTGGCCATGGAGGACGTGGCGAGCAAGGCGAACAGCAAGCAGATCCCGCGCTTCTACTCGCCAGGCGAAGGCCGTCGCGGCCGACTGCGCGGCCTCTCAACGGACTCGATCACGCGCAAGAGCGTGAGTGTGGTGCTTGTACGTGCGGCTGCTTGGACCATTATTGACGCATCGCGTGTGTGTGTGTGTTGTGTGTAGCATGATATCGAGACGCGGTTCCGAGAGTTCCCCGACGGCATGAAGGTCGAGGACTTTGTAGCCATCACGAAGGATCTCTGCGGCTTCCCGTCGTTCTTCAACGCGCCGTTCTTCCGCCGTATCCTGGCGTGGCAGAGCTCCACCACCGGCACAGCAGCAGCGGAGGAGCCTGCCGCCGAGGGGGAGGCCAAGGTCCAACGCATCACAAAAGACACGTTCCAGTCGTACTGGATGAGCGCCATGGCGCCGTTCGACCCCGTCGAGCGCTTCTTTAGAGTAGTACGTCGGCCTCCTCTGGAGTTTTGAATTACGTGAGATCATGACGGCTGACTGGAATGCGATGATGGATGACAACAGGTGAAGCAGCCGCAGAACGATTACATACAGCGGGAGGACTTTGAACCATTTTTGCAAGGTGCGTCATCCAGCTGCCGGCTGCGTCCGCACGTGTCGCAACCAAGCAGCAGGGACTCATTGACGTGCTGATGGTGAGCAGAGCTGTTGAAGTACCACCCTGGACTAGAGTTCTTGGCCGGCACGCCCGAGTTCCAAGAGAAATACGGTGAGTCTATTGAGCGTTGAGCTGCTGCTGCGTTTAGAATGGAGAGAGATCATGGACTGACGGACGCCATTGCGATCTCTTGTGCGAACAGCCTTGACAGTCATCGTCCGGATTTTCTACTCTGTAGATAGAGATAGCAGTGGGAAGATCACGTTGCGGAAACTGCGTCGCAGCAATTTGATAGAGGCCTTTAATTGCGTCGACGAGGAGGAAGACATCAACAAGGTGAGCAGACTGGCAGGCAGGCCCTAGCAGGTGACCAGACCACTGACTGGAACGTGTTTGCTTCGCAGGTCAACTCGTACTTCTCCTACGAGCACTTTTACGTGCTGTACTGCAAATTTTGGGAGCTGGACACGGACCATGACTTCCAGCTGAGCCAGGACGACCTGGTCCGGTACGGAGGCCACGCGCTCACTCGGATCATCGTGGACCGCATCTTCGAGCACGGCCGCCGTCCGTTTGCACGGCTGCAGTCGCTCTCGTGGGCTGAGAAGAAGAAGATGAGCTATGAAGATTTTATTTGTGAGTGGTGCCGTTTGCAGTGGTATGACTTGTGGGCCCAGTGAGCTGACTGTCGCTGCGTCTGTCTGGCTAGACTTCATGCTGTCGGAGGAAGATAAGAGCAACCCCGTGAGCATACGCTACTGGTTCGAGCTCATCGACACGAACGAAGACGATGTCATCCGCGCCGATGAGATGCGCAACTTCTACCGCCACCAGGTGCACCGAATGGAATGCCTCGGCCACGAGGTCGTGCCGTTCGAAGACATTCTCTGCCAGATGTACGTAGCAGTAGTACTCCCATTGCGATGGATCAGGCAGCTGACGGGTTCTCTGAGCACAGGTCGGATCTGCTGCATCCCGCAGTCGATGGCGAATTCGTGCAGAAGGACCTCACTCGCGAGGACAAGATCCGCGTCTCGGGCGTGTTCTTCAACGTGCTGTTCAACCTGAGCAAGTTTATCGAGTTTGAGCAGCGCGATCCGTTCCTGCTGCGGCAACAGCTCGCCGAGCCTGAGCTCACGTACGTCTTTCTTGGCTGAATGGCTGGCTGCCTGAGCCAAGGTCGCTTAAAATGACTTGTATTGTTGATGTGGCAGTGACTGGGACCGATACGCGCGTGCGGAATACGCTCGCCTGGCCATGGAGGAGGAAGGTCGAGACGACGACAGCGCCATGGATATCGACACGATGGACGGGTGGTACGTCTCGGACGAGCCGGACGACGACATTGAGATCATGGGCAACGAGTCCAACAACAGCAGCAGCAGTGGAGCGGCGGCCGGCGGCTCGAGTCGCACGGTCGAGGCTCCGTTTTAGAGTGAGTGCGTTTTCAAAGACCGAGAGATGCCGGACTTCAAAGGAACCAACAATATAAAACCGGATTATAAATGCACAACCGTCTGTGTCTTACTGGCAGCATCTGTCTGTCTCTATTGCTGCTTGCTGTTGCTCAACTTGAGCGCGGTGAGCCGGTCGTTGCAAAGCTTGAGCTCCTTGACCTGGCGCTGGCACTTGGTCCAGTCGCGGTCGAACTCGGCCAGGCAGTCTTCCAGCTTGTAGTAGATCTTGGCGCAGCCGTTGCGCTCGATCATCTCCTCCACGTCCAGGTCCTCTCCGAAGTCGCTCTTGCTGCCGGCGTGTAGCCCAGCCACCACCGCTGGCGGCTTGGCCGGCGTCTTGTCTCCGTAGCTGCTCATATTTGCCAATCTGCTGCTGCATGTCACATGCACGAGCACGTCGCTAGCCGACTAGGAACTGTTTAGTCGACTAAGGAGCATCACACGTCAGGTCGGACACGAGACTTTCCCACAAGTCGGCTGGTGGTGTGTGTACCTTCGGACAACATGACGATCCCGTACCCAGACCCAGCTAAAACGGGTCTTAGTCCACCCTGACCCGTTTAGAAAAATCAGAAGGCGGATTAAAAACCCGACCCATGCAGCCAGATTGTTTCCATTTGGGCCCGTTTGTCAGACCCGACCCGCGCCGTCCCTGCATCCTTTACTGTGCTGACGCGGCAGAGTATCAGACCCACGGCCGCTGCTGTGTGGGACTCAGTTGCGAGCGCGCGACGGAAGCCATGGACGCCATGGAGAGCAAGATGGCCGAGTGGAAGAAGCGCATGCCTAGCAAGCGCCAGCTCACCAGCGCCGTGGGCCAGTTCGTGCAGCAGAAGTCCGTGGCCGTGCTGTACACGCCGCAAGAGCAGGACCGCATCAAGCGCATGACCGACCTCATCGCCAAGGCCACGTCGGCCTACGACTCGGACGAGGACTGGGAGCGCATCCTCAAGGTCGTGGACGCGCTCAGCAACGCCAGCAACAAGCACGTGTACGTAGCCCCCGTTATACCGCTCTGTCTCCATACGTAAAGAGCTCACTGTACGCTGTCCTTTAGCCTGAAGGAATCCATTCGCTACCTGCGGCTGCGGCTGGGCGACCCGTCGGCTCGCACGGTCATCCTGGCGCTGACGCTGACCGAGGCCGTGGTGAAGAACTGCGGGCCGCTGGTGCACGCTGAGATCGCCACCGAGTCCTTCATGACGGAGCTGGAAGACCTCCACCGGGTGAGTTTAGTGCATATCCGCTGGCGGTAGCAACGCTCTGGTCTCACTGCTCTCTTATCGTAGTCGCACTGCAACAAGCGCGGCCGCGACAGTATGGAGATCACGTCGCGCGTGGCCGACATGGTGCAGGACTGGGGCGAGGCCTTCCTGCCGCAGAAGTACCAGTTCCCGTGGTTCATCTACCCGTACCACCGCATGCGCCGCCGCGGCGTCAAGTTCCCCAAGCAGTACGACGAGACCAAGGTCCCGGTCATCACGCCGCCGCGCAAGACCGACCGCAGCCGCAGCAACAGCGCCACATCGTCGTCATCCAAGCCCATGGCGTCAGTCTCGAGCTCCAGCAGCGCGCTCTCGGGGCTCTCGCCCAAGGAGCTCTACCGCGTGGCGCTCAACGTGTCCGAGATGTTCGAAGACATGCTATACGAGGTGCAGAAGTCCTCTGCCGGTATCGGCTCGCACGGCGTGATCGTTGAGCTGGCCTCGCAGGCCGGAGAGCTCGTGCAGCGCCTGGAGAGCATCATCCAGCGCGCTGTGGCCAACGACGACCCGGACTTGGCCAACTATCTCTCGGTCAACGACACGCTCAATGCCGCGATCAAGAAGTTCGAGGCCCTGCCGGTGGATAACCAGTCGAGCGAGCGACGCTCCTCCGTGTCGTCGGCCAAGGGCGGACGCAGCTCCAACCTGCTGGACTTTGATGACGACAACCAGCAGGACAACGACAACCGAGCCAGCGCCAGCCGCAACAACCAGGATGAAGACGACGACGACCCGTTCGCGGACTTTGTCCGAGCGCGTGTCCAGGGCCCCACGACGACCGCAGCTGCGCCTGCGAAGGCTTCCAGCAGCACTCCGCAGGTCAACAAGGACGAAGATGACCCGTTCGCCGACTTTGTGCAGTACCGCGCAGGCACCACGCAGCAGCAGGACGATCTGCTGCTGACAGAGACCAAGCCGGCAGCACCAGTGGCCAAGGATCTCATCGATCTGTGGGACGGTAAGCCTGTTTGAATCCTTGCGTTGGAGGGAAGCAAAGGCTTGACCTCTCTCTCACTGTTTGCAGACGTGCCTCTCCAGCCTCAGCAGCAGCAGACAGCACCGAAGCCTGTGCAGCCAGCGGATCCCTGGAGTCTGTTGGATCCCTTTAGCTCCGCCCCGACGCCTGCGCCAACTGCGCCGTCCATGGCGTTCCCTGCAGCCCAGCCGCAGCAGCAGAAGTCGGTGGACGATGACCTGTGGAACTGTGAGTACTCGCTGCTACTGACCGCTTGACGTGATACACAACCACTGACTCTACGCTGCGTATTCTAGTCTCTTCTGCAGCGTCCATCACTCCACCTCAGCCGCAGTACCAGCAGCAGCCTGCCGCCAAGAAGGATCCGTTTGATCTGCTTGCTCTGGATGCCTTTGGCCCCAGCTCCACCAGCTTTGCTGCCCCCACTGCCCAGCCAGCGCAATCTGCTTACCCTGTGCCCATGCAGCCTGCAGCCCAAGCACCCGCCGAGTCCTTCAATCCGTTCGACTTCTAACTGCTGTCGTCCTTCGCAAGTGCCTGCATTTCCACATCGTAACTTAAACCCCAAGGTCGAGAGACTAAAGCGAAACCAAAACATGCAATTGCGTTCATTCCAAAGGACATTCACCTCCTAACTGCGCCCTTCTTCCTGCCATCGTATCCAGCAGTGGCCAACTCAAACATGGAGCATGCAAGCCTACATAGCTTGCTGGGCCTTGTCCAACGCCTCCTGAGCCTTGGCCTTGGCCTGCTCCACCGCCGTTCCCTCATGGAGGTGCTGCTTGTGGTGAGAGCCATGATGCCCTGAAGCGGTCTTCTTGGCAGACTCGGCTGTGTCCTGGGCCGTGCCCTTCGCTGACTGGGCCGTATCCTGGGCCTTGGCCTTTCCAGACTCGGCGGTTTCCTGTGCCTTGTCCTTCATCTCACCAGCCTTGCACGTGGCCTGGTCCTTCATCTCGCCGGCCTTGCCAGCGGCTTGACTGCCCTTCTCCATCGCCATCTCACTCGCTTGGCCGCCCTTCTCCATAACGGCGTCCTTCATCTCGCCAGCCTTGTCCTTGGCCTGCTCGCCTCCTTCCACGGTCTTGTCCTTCATTTCGCCAGCCTTCTCGCCCGCCATCTCGGTCGCTTGGCCACCCTTCTCCATGACCTGGTCCTTCATCTCGCCGCCCTTGTCCATGGCCGACTGGGCAGTTTCCTTGGTGCTCTGGGCCGCTCCCGTAATCCCCATCTTCTCCATGCCGTGCTGCACGGTTTCCATGGCCTGCTCAGCCTTCTGCTCGCCCATGAGGACCGTCTCCGACTTGCTGGCCTTGGCCTTGGCCTGGTGCACAGTCTGCGAGACGTAATCCAGCGTCTCCTTGGCCATCTCCACGCCTGTGTTCACCAGACGAGCGCCCAGGCCGCCCGTGACCGTGGCGTCCACCTTGACTGCCGTCTCCGAAATGTGCATGCGCGAGTCCACGGCCTTGACCGTGCCCGCCACGCTGCCGATGACCGAGCCCACGGCTCCCGAAGCGCCGACCTTCTCGTCCACCTTCTCCGCTACGCGCAGCGTTTCGCCTGTCGCCACTTGAACTCCAGACTTGGCAGCGCCGGCCGCGTTCATGGCCTTCTGCTGCATGGCGTTGAAGCTTTCCTGCGTGCGCTCCACCAAGTCCATGGTGCGCTGGCGGGCCTCGTTGGTCGTCTCCTCCAGCGACTTCATGGCCATACCGCTGGCCGTGGCGCTCTTGTCCGAGGACGGAGCAAACTTGTGGTCGAAAGCGCGCGCCTGCTGCTGGATCTGGTCCAGCGCGCTCTTGACGCCCATGAGCGCGTCCACGGCGCCCTTGGGCACCTGGTTGGTCGTCAGGTCCTTGGTGCCCTGCTTGAGCTCCGCCACCGAGTCGCAGGCCCCAGAGATGGCACTCTCCATGTACTTGGCCGCCGTCTCGCCATACTTGTGCTGCTGGTCAAACGCCTCCAGCTTCTTCTTGAGCTATGGCAACACCAGAGAGATCCGTCAGTTGAGCAGCATGACAGCACCATACCATGCGAACAACGTACCGAGGTCAAGTAGTCCGTGGCGTTGTCGGCCGTGGCACAAACTTCGTTCTTGAGCGTCTCCAGCTCCGTCGAGTGCTGCTGCTGCGTGTCCGTCATGATGCTTGTCGCTGGTCTTGGTCTTGGTGCTTGACAACCAATTCGAATATGAACAGCACCAAGGCCAAAGACCAACGCATTCCAACGGGCGTATCTTCATGAAGAAGCCGCGTCCCAGAGAGCGCCCAAAGCCGATGAGACAGTTGGAGGAAGAACAAGATCCAACGGCCGGAACACCAATTTCTGGGAAAGAACTACTGACTCTGGATTGAGGAATTTAAAACTACTTACTACCATGGAAGGGAACGAGTGTCCAAGACTTCCATCCGCTTGGACCGGCACGGCGGCGCTCTAAGTGGCCGCTGTCGTCACGCTGCTGCATCTGGCTCCGCAAGAGTGGGGCTACAGCCGTGTGGAATCGTTTACCACGTGCTCGCTGTCTAAGGGGCCTGCTCGGTCTTGGCCGGGTGGAGCGCCTCGCTCACGTAGTCCACGGCGTTGTGGAACTTCTCCGCGATGGTGGCACCGAGGCCCTGGGCCTTCTCACCGGCTTCCGAGGCGGTCTCCGTGACCTCCTTGGTCACGGCCGAAGCGCCCTCAGTGACCGACTCCTTGGCGTTGCCCAGCAGCTCCGAGAGCTGGCTGAAGACCGAGGAAACCTTCTCGTGGCTGGCGTTCACGAGGCTGGAGATGGATTCCTCAGCGCTAGCGGCGGCGCCCGAAAGCGTCTCCTTGGCCGATTCCACGGCGTTGGCGGCCGTCTCCGAAGCAGCGGCGGCGCCATCCTTGGCCTTCTCAGTGGCCGACGCGGCAGCATCCTTGACGGCCTCCACGGCGTGCGAAGCAGTCTCAGAGGCCGACGCGGCGACACCCTCAGCCTTCTCCTTGGCGGCTTCCGCGCCTTCCTTCACGGTGTCAACAGCAGACGAAGCGACGTCCTTGGCCTTGTCAGCGGCGGCAGCAGCGTCCTCCTTCACGGTCTTGGTGGCCGAGGCGGCAGCGTCCTTGGCAGACTCGACCGAGCCGGCGACGGCGTTCGAGGCCGAGGCAGCGGTGTCCTTAACCTTGTCGGTGGCGGCGGCAGCACCCTCTTTGGCTTTCTCAACAGCCGAGCTGGCGGCGGCCTTGAACTTGGCGTCGTAGGCTTCGCCGCTCTTCTTGAGCTCGTCCAGCGACGCGTGGACCTTGGCGAGCTGGTCCTTAGCCGAGGCGACCCAGGCCTCGCTGGTCTCCGCCGTCTGGTCCTTGAGCTTCTCGCCCACGGCCTTGAGGTCATCGATAGACGAGTGCACGTGGTCGATGCCGCTCTTGAGGAAGCCCGAGGCCGAGCTCTCGGCGTTCTCGAGCTTGTGCTTGATGTCAAACTCGCCCAGCTTGTCGCTCAGCGAGGACAGGTACGTCTTGGTCTCCGCGGTCGAGGCCTGGATCTGAGCCTGGATCTTGTTGAGCTCTTCCTGCGTGGCGGTCATGGTAGTGGCTTGGGTCTTGCTTGGGGGTCTTGTTGGCTTGGTGGCCGATTCCGAAATGACTGAGATTGAGCATGGACCAAAAGGAAAGGTTGATTTGCAGAATGATTGTCAGAGAATATAGTGAGGATACATGAAACCAGTGCTGGCATACAAACATCAAGTCAAATGTGAGAACGGCCGTTTTTTATTCCTAACTCGATTTTCGTTCTTCCAGCAGGCAACTGCGGCTCACCTGCCATACTTGATAGGGTGCGCCCGCAGGTTCAAGTCCTGGCTGCTATAGATTTAGTTTAGTATCGAATGAGAACCTGTAAAAGCGTATATATGAGATTCCCTGCGGACGAACAAAGCACAGACACGCGGCTGATCCAACGGCTGATTGGCAACCGCCGCAGCCAATCCGCAGCCCAGCCAGCGTATCTGTTCTCTGGCCTTCTGCTCCGGGCCACGCATCCAGAGCGCTTGGCCAGCGCTTGCGCCACGTCATGCGCTCTATGGCTCCTGCCCGATCTTTCCAATGCAAAGCAACACATTCATTCATTCACGACATCCCTACGCACTCCAGCGAAGCGCCTACGAGGCCTTGGCGGCGTCCGCGGCAGCCGCAGCGTCCTCCGCAGGCTGCTTCTCGGTCGGGGCGGCAGCTTCGGCGGCCGAGCGCTGGTCGGCCTCCGTGGCCGAGGCCTTGACCTGCTGCAGCGTCTCCGAGACGTACTCGACCGACGAGTGCACGAGGTCCAGGCCCTTGTTGACCAGGCTCGCGCCCATGCCGCCCGTGACCTTCTCGTCCAGAGAGGCTGCGGTCTTCGACACGCCCAGCGACTCGTCGATCTCGCCCACCTTGGCGGTCACGGCGGCCACGGCGCCGGAGATCGTGTACGTCACGCCGTACTTGGAGTCCACTTCCTCCGCCTTGAGCAGCGCTTCGCCCGTCACGACTGCAACAGAAAGAGAGTCGCGTTTAGTCTATGGACATCAACCCATTTCTGCTGGTAGAAACAGACACGACGTACCGGCAGCGCTGTGGCCAGCAGACGAAGCGTACTCGCCGATGGAGGTCTGCACGCTGGCCAGCTTCTCGGTCAGCTGCTCGAAGCCCGACGCCGTCTTGGCCTTGGTGGCGCTCACAATGTGCTCGATGGAGCTGGACACGGCCGAAGACGCGCTCACGACGCCGTCCTTGGCGCTGTGCACCTTGGACGACAGCGAGTCCTTGAACTTCTCGTCGTATTCACGACCGCGGGTCTTGAGGTCCGCCAGAGAGGAGTTCACCTTGGTCAGTGAGGCGCGGGTGGCCTCCACCACAGCGCCAGATGTGTCCTTGGAGCTGTTCTTCAGTCGTTCGCCCAGCGACTTGAGCTACATGCAGCGATTTGCGATGTTACAAGGCCGATTCCATCACACAAGACGACGCCACAGCTCGTATATGCGCCTACCTCATCAACGGAAGCCTGCGCACGGTCCATACCGGCCTGCAGGAAGGACGTGGCGGTCTCCGAGACCTTGTAGTGGGCGTCGTACTCGCCCAACTTCTCCTTGAGCTACAGAAGCAACCACACACTTTCATGAGCTTGGACTCGCACGAGCGCATACCTAGAGATGTCAGGTTTATAGTGATCCTACCGACGCCAGGTACGTCTTGGTCTCCTCCGCGCCCTCGTGGATCTGCGCCTGCAGCTTCTCGATTTCGCTCATTCTCGCGCTTTGGTCTGAAATTCCGATGTGGGTTGCCACCTCAGGGCGGAATTTAGCTGCGGCTCTTGTAGAGGGATGTGATGTACTGCGTATAAGAGCAGAGCCAAAGTGGCGGTGCCGCTGCGTCATGGTGAGGCTTGCAGTAGAATACTTGTATAATATAATATTATCACAAACACAAACGGACGATAAAATACAACTGCGAGTTGAAAATACCTGTATAATATAATCTGGTATTCGGAATTGACCTTCTGGAGCCCGCGTGTCGTCACGTGAGACAAAGACGTGACACGACTTCTATTTTGCCAAAACCCGCTCTTGAAAATCACAAAACACGGTAGTACAGCAAAAGAGCCGACGTGCCACACCACGTTGTACACACAATGGCGTGGGCCACCTCACGGATCCGCCCTTCCATCCGTTCCTGGAGCCATTATCAGAAGCCATGGCGTCGGACCCGAATGCCCAGTACGCGCAGCAGATCTCGCAGCAGGAGTATGAGCGCCAGGCGCTGGAGTACACCACGGCCATGGTCGAGGCGCTGAACGCCGACGTGCGCATGCAGCCGGAGATCGGTGCCAAGTCGGCCTTCTTCCAGGACGAGGAGAACGTCAAGCGCGGCCTGCCGGTTTTCCAGGGCAAGCACACGCGCTTCGTGTACGACGACGATGACGAGGAGATCGTGGGCGTCGTGGAGGTGCCGGAGGCCGCCCAGAGCGGCCCCAAGGTGCGCACGGTGGCCGATCTGGACTCGGATGACGACGATGAGGAGGACGAAGAGTACGCTGAGGAGGAAGAGGACGACCAAGAGGACGAGGAGTACGTCGAGGAGCAGGACGCCGCTGTGGCCAACACGTTCTTCAGTCACCCGCCAGGCTCCGAGGACGAAGACATGCAGGTGGACGAGGCCAGCATGGGCGCGCTGCTAGAAGACGTGGCCATGGAGCTGGCCTCAGTGTCGCTGGACGAGCAGCGCTTGGCCGAGATGGCGGCGCGCATGCAGCAGATGCAGCAGCAGTCGCGGTAGATGGAGCGCGTCTCCTGTGCGCTGGGCAGTAGTAATATACAATAAAGATACATTGCATTGGTAGATGACAACAGCAGGATGGATTACAATTGGAGACGTTCTCCTTACAAACACAGACGATTGGGAGTTACTCACTCACTTCTTGGAAGGCTTGGGTGTGGCTTTGGCCTTCGCAGTCGACTTGGCAGCTGTCTTGCTCGCTTCCGCTGGAGTCGCAGCAGCGCTCTGGAGTCCCTCGCCGTAGCTGTAGCCATTGCCGTAGGATGAAGGGTAGCCGTAGCCAGAACCGTACGAGCTGCCATAGCCAGAGTACGAGCCGTAGGACGAAGGATAGTCATAGCCATATCCATACGAGCTGTACGACGACGGGTAATAGCCATTTCCGTACGAGGAGTATCCAGAGCCGTACGAAGGCGAGTAGCCATAGCCATAGTTGCTTCCGTAGCCATCGTAACTGTCGTAGTCATTGGAGCTTCCGTAGCCATCGTAGCTGTCGCTATCGTAGGAATCTC
>JAADVF010000625.1:0-17245 GCA_023334555.1 Elongisporangium undulatum | reverse complement strand
CATGGTGCTGGGCCACTTGCTCTCGGCCATCACGTTCACTGTGGGCTGTGACGGCAACACGGACAACTCTGGCTGCCCCAAGTCCGCTGGCTACGTCATCGTGCTGGGCACGGCCTTCTTCGTGTTCAACTTTGCCATCAGCTGGGGCCCCGTCTGCTGGATCTACCCGGCCGAGATCTTCCCCATGAAGGTGCGCTCCACGGCCGTGTCGTTCTCCACCATGGCCAACTGGGTCATGGGCGTCGTCATGACATACGTGGTCAAGCTCTTCCCGTCGCTCAACATCAACGGCGTCTTTTTCCTCTTCACGGCCACGTGCTGCATCTCGGGCACGTTCGTGTTCTTCTTCTGCCCGGAGACCAAGGGCATGCTGCTGGAGGACATCGAGGCGCTGTTCACTGTGGGCAAGACCGCCGAGAAGAACACGTCGCCCAAGTACCACGAGGCCATCTCACCCAGAAGCAGCGTCATTTAAGCCTGAGCGCAGCATGCTCTCGCCCATTGTGCCTTGAACGCTGTTGGCGCCTTGCATTACAAGTAGATCCGTATGCCAATCAATAAATGTGTCCCCCTTCAAGTGTGTTATGCCATCATATTTCCATCGCACGTGCCATGAAGACGGTGCATCCGTCAAGAAAACGTCATGCCGACATCAGAAGAGCTGGCCGGTCTTCCAAACGTGTCGCTCGCTCAGCGATACCGCTGTTGGGTAGAGCTCCGTCAGCGGCATCCGGGTCGGGAACTCAAGCCAGCCATTGACTTGGTCACTGTTGTGAGAAGAGCGGACCCCTATAGGTAGTATCCCAATACGCTCCTGCCCCGGATTGCTCGCTTCACTAGCTTTACAAGAAGCAAGTTCTTCAACTTGCTGCCGCGCGTTCCGATCCAGGCATTCAGCTGCAGCGGCTGCTCCGCGTCCTGACGCTCGTAGACCAGAAGGCCAAAGGCCGCCATCCCCTGGAAGTGGCTGTCTGCATACAGTCTCCTCCCGGCTGTTCACACAGAGGCGGAGCCTTTGCCCCGTCGAGTGCGCGTCCATTTCGAATGCACAATGATATTTTGCATCGGCGCCTCGTAATTTACGATACACTCTTTTTTCTTTTTTGTACACTTCAACGCTAAGGAATGTTCTTGATTCTTTTATTCATTCACTTCACTCCAATGCGCAGAGCAGTGCTGCTGCTCGTGGCAGTGGCGACCAGGACGGCGGTCGCTGCGGAGGATGCAGGCGCCGCCACGGCGCTGCCGCTGTTGACCGACCGGTCGTGGTTCACGCAGATCGCGCGCTTCCAGCCGCACGCGCCGCTGCAGCCCGGCGCGGGCATCGAGGGCTACGAGCTCGTGGAGCTTACGGCCGTGCTGGGCATGTGCAACCACCAGCCTCAATCGCCCTTTACAACGCGCGCACTCGCGCCCACGGGCGAGATCGATGCTCTATTGCCTAGCAGTGACGCACGCACATCTGCCACCGCGATCGCGGCGCCGACCTCCTTGGGGGATAAGCAAGGACAGCAACAGCTAGCCCAGCTTGGGCCGACGCTCGAGTATCAGTGTCTGCTGGAGAAGGACCCGGCGCTGCTGTACGTGAATGCCAACTACCGCCTGCGCACGCAGTTCGAGGCCGGTAGCCACGGTGAAGTGTGGCGCGCGACGCGCCGCGGCGGCCCCGCCCACGAGCAGTTCATCCTCAAGCGGTTGTTCGTGCACTTGAGCGCCGGGATGGTCGAGATGGGGCTGCGCGAGGCGCATTTCGGCGCGCTGCTGGCCAAGGAGCTGCACGTGACGCGCTTTGTTGAGTCGTTCTTCCGCCCCGCTGCGGCCGAAAAGAAGCCCAAGAGCGAGCAGCCGACCCAGGAACTGTGGCTCGTGTTCTACGACGAGGGCATGTCGCTGCGGCATTACCTGTACACCAAGCAGCCCACGACGTCGGCCAGTGTCATCATGACGCGGTCCCGGTTCTGGGAATCACTGCGCGCGAACAGTCAAGGCGAGCTCGTGCTGCGCGAGATCATGCGCCAGGTGCTGCAGGGCGTGGCCGCGCTGCACGCGCGAGGCATCACGCATCGGGACCTCAAGCCGTCCAACATCTTGCTCACGCTCGGGACCGCGAATGAGAGCTTCGACGAGAATGCGGACGACGCGCCGCGACGGCTAGCCACGCCGATCGTGAAGCTTGCCGACTTTGGCTCGGCCGTGGATGAGTACACGCTCCGCCATCTCTACACGCACGGCGCTCCGAGTCAGGCCGAGGAAACGCGCGAGTACCAGCCGCCCGAAGTGCTGCTGAACGAATTGGGACGACCCTACGACTACGTGCAGCCCATGACGTACGATCTGTGGTCGCTGGGCGTGCTCTTCCTCGAGATGGTGCTGGGCTCGCCGCAGGTGTTCCATATCTCGCCGCGAGCGCGCACCAAGCTGGACCTGAAGCTGCAGGGCAAGGACGAGCAGACCAAGCGCAAGAGCTACTGGCTGCACGTGCTCACGCACGAGTTCTGCATCTTCCAGCCGGCTCCGCACCAACTCTCAGCGCTCTGGAACAAGTACGCGGTCGTGACGGACGGCTGTCACTTTGGCCGGTTCAATGCCAGCGTGATCGAGCGGGACCCGCTGCGCAAGGGGCTCGCGAACCCTTGGGCGTTGGATCTGATCTGGAAGCTGCTTCAGTGGGACCCAGCCAAGCGGATCTCGGCGGCCGATGCCCTGCAGCACGCGTTCTTCCAAGGCGACGAGGCCTACAAGTGCCAGACGACCGGCCGTATGTTTGCTACGAGACAGGAGCTGGAGCTTCATGTGTCGTACCTGCGCGTGCAAACCCAGCGCGAACAGGAGCTGGCGTCCATGGTCGTACGCGAGAAGTACGATCCTCCGACGGTGTTCACGTGTCCGCATTGCCATCGCAGCTTCGCGACTGTGAGCTCTTGCGAGCAGCATCTCCATGCGCGAAAGTATCATAACGCAGCTGGAACGCACTTTTGTCAGTACGACAGCCATGCGCTCGTGCTGGGTGTGCAAGAAGAGAGCAACGCGTCGTTGCCTGTTGCGCTATCGCTGTCCAGCCACGTGGGTGGCGCTCTGTTTCGAGGACGAAGGAAGTACATGGAAGACCTGGTGGTGATGGAGACCAACCGTGAGCAAGGCTTTGATTTGTACGCAGTCGCAGACGGTCATTTGGGCACCGGGGCCGCCACGTACGTCACGACGCATCTCTTCGACGTGGTTTCCAAGCATCTGGCTGCTCTGCCGAGCGTTCAAGACGATGGTGAAGCTATCAACGCCCCACAACGACGCGCATTCGCAGAGCAAGTCGCGCTCCGGCAGACGTTTCTGGAGCTGCACGACGGCTTTATCAACACCACTCGGTCGACACCGGATGATTTCTCGGGCTGCACGCTCACTGTGATCCTGCATTTCCCCAAGACCGGGCGGCTGGTGAGCGCCAACGTGGGCGATTCCAGGGCGATCCTCATCCAAGCGCCGCAGGGCCAAGCTGACCCGGCGGTTGTGACTCCATTATCAACAGACCACTGGCCGCATGTGCCGTCCGAGCGAGAACGGATCGAGTCCAGCGGCGGGTTCGTGAGCTTCTCTGGCCTCTGGCGCGTGGTCGGCCAGCTCGCCGTCTCACGCAGTCTGGGCGATCGTCATTTGCGGCAGTACGTCACGGCCGAGCCGTCCATCGTGCAGATCAATCTACCGGAGCAGCCTACTGGCCGAAGAACGCACATCGTGCTGGCCAGTGACGGGCTCTGGGAGACCATGACCAACCGCGACGTCGAGCAGTTCATCCTGGAGCGAGCGAGCGCCACGCAGGACGAGGAGGATCTCAACGCGGTGGCGCAGCAGCTGCTGACCGAGTCGTACGTGCGCGGCAGTCTGGACAACCTCGCCGTCGTGGTCGTGGCGTTGCCCTCGGCTGCTGCTGCTAGCTGCAACACTGCGCATGACTGAAGCTCAATGTATCAATTCTATTATGGGAACAAGCTCCATCACAGTTGTCTATCCTAACGGTTGCGTCTACTGCGACTGGTCGCCATGGCGCTTGGCCTGCTGGCCGTACTGGAATAGGATCTTGGTCACCTTGTCCAGCGACGGCACGAGCACGTCGGCGTCGGCCGCGAGGTCCTCGAGCGAGGAAGCCCCGCCGAGCACGCCGATGGACAGACCGCAGCCGGCGTTGCGACCGAGGCACATGTCGGTCGAGGTGTCGCCCACCATGATGGTGTTGTGCGGCTGCACGTCCAGGTGCTGACAGATGGTCCAGATCTGCTCGGCCGCGGGCTTGGCCGGCAGGCCGTCGTCGCCGCAGGCCAGCGCGTCGACCATGTGGTCCAGCTGCAGGTGCTTGAGCGTGTCGATCGTGGGCTGGCGGTCGTCGGTCGTGCACACGGCGATCTTCATGTTCATCTGCTTGATGGTGCGGAACAGCGCCGCGACGTCGCCCAGCGGGCGGCTCGTGAGAACAGGGTCCGGCATGCTCCAGCACTGGCGGATGACGTCCTCGGCCTGCTCGTTGGCCATGCCCTCGGTCACCAGCACCTTGACGGCCAGCTTGTAGAGCTCGCCCATGGGCGTGCAGCACAGCGCGCCCTTGCTGCGGATGGAGCGGCGGATCCAGTCGTAGCCCATGGCGTCGAAGAGCTTCTCGCGCACGGGCAGGTTCGTGGTCATCTCGACCTTCCAGGCCTGGGACTCGACCCAGCCGCCCCACATGAGGTTGAAGTCGATCAGCGTGCCGTCCTTGTCGAAGACCACGAGCGCCGGGTTGCAGCGCGGCGGCGGAGCGGCGGCCGACAGCGACCGCAGCTGCGTGGCGGCCATGGTGGCCACTTGGGGACGCACACAGCGGCGGGCAACAGAGCGGGCGAGCGAGGTGGACATAGTGGTGGAAGTTGTGTGGATGGTGGAGAGAGCGGATGCGGCGGATGAAGAAGCGGATCGGTCGGTCTTGCAGAGCGATGCGGTTTTGGGAAATGGCTTGAAGCATCACCACAGTACAGTCGTTTCCTCTGTTGCTGTGGCTAGTGCCACCAGTCAGATGGCCTGCTGAGATTCACTGAGACACATTGCAGGCCACCAATAGGATCGTAGCCACAAAAACAGCTGGATGCGAAATACCCAGTAAAGTGCGCACCTGCTTGCTCTGAATGTACGCGAACTTACATGTCACTCCTGGCACATGGTTAGCCGCTGGTAGGTACCGTCTGACTATCTGGTTTTCCGGATACACAAAAGTATACGGTATACCGACTCACACAGATCCCTGCTTGTGATGCGCATCAATCAGCTCAAGGCCGAAGGACACGCGCCTTCTCGCTGGGGATACCTGGACTTACGGCGTTGGTCTGACGTGAACGCCGTGCTCTCTTCCGCCCAGCAAATGGCACCCACTGTGCTGTCATCCACTGGTTCCTCCAGATTTCGGAGCGCACGGCTTGCGAGCGGATCGAAATATTCCTCGAATCGGTCTGTCGAAACGATTCCGCAGCGTCCAGGGAGATCTGCCCATTGGATCGCGGCTTCAGCTGGCGCGGCGAGATGAGCAGGAACACATCCGAGTCCATGTCCTTGGTTCACTCCTGCTCGTACCTTGCCAAGTCCATCTTCTGGCTCGTTGGCCCCAATTCGCAACGGATCAATCACTTCACTGCACTCGATGCCGACTCCAGCTGCTGGACTAGCATGGATATGGCTAAGGCCCCGTTGACGACCACAGTGTCCATCGCAGGGTTCTTGGAACGGGATTTAGTCACCTCCCGCACCTCAATGCGTGGACTTGGCTCCTGAATGAAGTGCGAGGAGCGACCGAACCGCGCACCAGCGTGAAGGAAAACCAGTGAGACTAGCGTGTTGCAATAGATCATCGACTTCACGCAACACGCGGGTTGCTCGTCCATGTTGGCTGCTACTTGACCACCAAGCGTCTCGCGATGCTTGCGCATCAACATGTAAAGCAAATGAACGCGCATGCCAAACGCTGTTTACTTGTCACTCGGACCAACCCAACGCTTGCAAGCTCATCTAATGTCACTGTGGTACTGCCGATGCGCTCGCATGGAAAATCAAAGCGCTGGCAAGAGGTGATCGCTGTCAGCAGGTCTCGTCGATTGCTTGGGTCTTGGGAAAAAGGAAGACGATAGCAAAAGGTTCTCGTATCTGCTCTGCAGCGAAGCCCAGACTAGCTCAATCACATGGGCTGGGCTGCTCTCTTCCTCCAGTTGGTTCTTCCCATGAAGGCGCAGCACTTGCTCCCAACGCCTCGAGCGCTCGGCCATGACCGCCTATATCATCCACCAATTGCCGCTCCAGCCTTGTTCTCGGTGCCAGCACTTCATGCCACGTATCGGCGGAGGGGTCAGATAGATGGGAACCTGGCTGGAGCCCCACAGCGCACGCTTTACTGTTGTTGTTTCTGTCACAGCGCACACGCAGACCGCAAAGGCCGTGGAGGAGTTCACGGACATGCAAATCACGGCAATCAAGCGGTTCAATTCGCCAGTCAAGAAGCCTTTGTCACTGGGCAGCCTCTGGAGCATGTCCACACACACGATCACGCGGCACGTCCGTGACGTTGTCGATCTGCTCCAATGTGGCCAGCATCCGAATCACGGTTCCGATATGAAGCGATAGATACGAGGCGAGCAGTTGATTGACAATTGACAGCCATGGTGCTGGTTCTTTCACGAGCTGGCAGAACATTCGGGCACTGATGTCGAGCCAAGCAGCGATCCTGTCGAGGCAGTACCGCCCTCCAGAGACAGATTAAACACATACGCGCTCTTGATTCGCTCCGCCAAGCTCCTGGCTCTTGGATAATGCAGCAGCTTCGCACAGCAAGCGCTTCATTTCGTCCAGCGTGCTGGACTTACCTGTTCCTGGCCCACCCAAGACCAGACTGAGCGCATGCATCTGCCTGTCATGATTCTGACTCTTCCAGACATCGTAAGCATGGCCAGATGTCTCGTTAGAGTGCGCGCAAGCTCCGAGGCTCCTTGTGAATGGCCAATCTCATCCAGGGCTCGCAAATGGGCGCATCGGGTCTTTCTTCCACTCCAGCGTCTTCACCAAGTTCTCCAGTTGCGTTCCATCGATTGCTTTCGTTTGGACTGAGGTTGAAGACGCCCTGGTTAAGTGCGCGCTGCTGACTCCATGCGAACTTACGTGGCACTACCGGCTGGTTACGCTATTTGGGTACGGGTACGATTCAGTATACACACGACCATCACTCCGATCTAAACTTAGGAAGCCATTTCCAGAGGCAGGCAGAGCGGCATCATGCTGCTGGAGACGTCCCAGGAGTACGACAAGCGCGTTCGCGCTGTGCGGAAGCGCCTGACGCTCGAGTTCCAGCCGCTCAAGGACACACTGGCCAAGGGGCTGGACGTGCTCATCGACGTAGGTTGCGCATGTGGCCCGATTAACAGCGACCGCCGCTCTCTTATGCATTTCTCTCTGTTGTAGCCTGAAGCGGCTGTGTACGTCACGGCATCGGTCGAGGCGTTCTGCGACGCGCTGTTCAACGTCGTGGTGCGAAATCTGTACGATGAGGTCTCTGTGAGCGGCCGCGTCGGGCCTCTGGTCACGACCATCTCGGTCTCCCACATCCAGGAAGCGCTGCGGTCGCATGCGGAGCTGGCCCAGCTGCTGCGGAACGTACCCAGTCTCATCGTGCTGCTCGAGTTCTTCATGGACGACGCTACTTCCAAGGAGCTGTATGCACGGCAGCTGATCGGCACGAGAGAGGCCCCGCATCTGCGCAACGCCAGTCACAGGCAGCTGCCCATGGATGATGACAGCACGCCGTCCGAGGAAGAGCTCATCCAGCACCACGACCGCACGCGAGCCGAGTGGCAGAAGCGCGAGGACGATCCGTTCAACGAGGTGGACTTTGCCATGGTGCTCAAGTGCGTGCACCCAGCCTTCACGCTATCGTATCCGGCCACGACCATGCTCAGCGCGGTGGTCCGCGAACTGCTTAACGAGGTGTGCGAGCTGGCCCAGATCGACGCCATCCAGCAGCGCCTGCCGCCGGAGTTGTATCTCCAGGACATTGAGACGCCGATCGTGCAAGTCTTCCACGTGGGCGACGCAATCGGCAAGCAGATCGCGCGCACGGCGCTCGACTGTCTCGAGCGGTTCCGCCTGCAGTCCCGTAAGGGCTCGACCTTGACGCTCCGCTTCCGCTTGTTCGCCAGCACCAGCGGCGCGGTCGCCAAGCAGCAGGGCTTCCGTGCGGCCCCACAGCTGTGTCTTAACAATGTGCCGCGAGAGACGCCCATGAGCCAACTGGCCGCGCAGATGTGCAAGCGCTGCCGCCAGGACCAGGCACAGAGCGTCGTGATCTACCGCGGCCACCAGGTGGACCCACAGGCCACGCCGGCCTCGCTGTCCATGCCCACGGGCGCGATTGTGTACCTGGTGGCCAAGAAGTGGTGGGACCACACGCGCCGCAATGAGGCGCGGCGCGGCCTGCTGTCCTCAATCCGACCGCAAGATGCCATGGTCAAATCTCTCGTGGCTGGGTCCGAGTCCAAAGTCAAGAACAAGTTTTCCGCTATGGCCCGGTCGCCAATAATTGCGGTCGATACTGGAGGCGACTCGCCCACTACTGCACTGAGGCGCGACGACAGCGGATTGCGGCCGCCATTGCGGTCCAACAATTCTCACACAAACAGCAACAGCAGTCTACCAGGAAGCCACAGCCCAGTGGTGAGACGGCAACCCGGCCGCACAACCGACAAGGCGCCGCGACCAGTTGCGGCCGGCCACCGTAACCAATTGCGGCCTGAAGATGAATCGCCGGCTTTACTCGATGAGCCGGACAGTCTGTCTCTGCTGGTGATTGAGCGCGACACAAAGAAGCCGCAGCGGACACGAGCGCGTCACAATGAGGCGACGATGGCCAGCAATACAACTGCCGGAATGTACGCACGCGACAACAACAAGACCAGCGACACTGATGCGGAGGATTCACTATCCGATCTGCATCCTCCTGGTCGCCATCCTCTTCGTTCAGGCAATATCGCAATGTCGTCGCCGTCGTCCTTGGTATTGTCGTCGCCTTCGCCATTGCAACTGGCCGCGAGATTTGCGCACACGGGCGTCCAGCTGCGAACCCTGCTGGATGAGGCCTGGCTCGGATTTGCTGGCCTCTCCAGTGGCGTGCGGACGATGACCGAACAGATCGCGGCATGGCAGACATCCGAGGAGAGTGGTAGCGGCAGTAATAGCAGCCCGATCCTGGCTGCAAAGGCGCGGTCCTCCCCATCGCCTGATCTGATGGACCTGGAGGCCGATCTGCTGCAACGGCTGACACAGACAGAGCAGCTCGTGGCCCAGACCACGGCGGCCAAAGAGCTCGTGGAGCAGCTTCTGCACGCCACACGCTACGTCAACAAGGCGAGTGACTGATTTCTGACTCGACAACGTCGTCAGCAGCGAGCCCGGCTGTGTGCTTGACCGGTCTCACTCAAGATGCCGAACGACAGCCGCGCGGATGGATCGTGCGGTCGCGTGTCGCAAGTGGCGTCCATCCTTGTTCCTGCGCGAGGTAAGGAAACCAGAACCAGAGAACTCCGCAGGCGGGATCGGTGCACCCCATGGCTGCCGTTAGGGATGGCGACTGTTGCTGCGAGCCGACGATGATGCCGGGACTCGGGGCTATCCCCATCCATCCATGGAAGCCCGAGAAAGCGAAGGGGACGGACCAAGGAAGGTCGCATACAGTACGTTTCATAGAGAGGACCAGAGAATCGAGCCAACTGGGTTGGTTCGCAGCAGGGTTATCCATATAAAATCCTTCGCCAGTGTGGCTTTGATGCCGCCGGGCGGCTGGGGTCGACCCAGGGAAAGAACGCGCGCGACAGTGGCAGTTACGAGAGTACGACCCGTCACGCTGTTCCCTTGGCGTTCTCGTTCTTTTATCCAATGACCACAGTGGGTATGCGGAGGGATCCCGCCGGTCTAATCCCCACCATTCTTTCTCCACGCTTCAACTTATACAGAGCGTGGTTGCCTTTATGCCAGGGGGGGGATCCCTGCTGCAATCAAGCACATCCGCAAGATGATTATTTACAAACACACATCTGGGTTGATCTTGAATCCTGGAAGAACGAGAGAGAGCGAGAGGAGGGAGTAAGCACCCATGCTGAGCTAAACATCTTCATGCATGCGATTGCGCTGAGCTGGGAGATCCGGAGGAGCCCGGCTGGGAGAAACTCATCCATATCATCATGCCCAGTCTATCGGTCGGCAGCCCAGCCTCTCCATGGCTGCACTCATTCCGTGCCCGCATCTGGTTACAGACAGTCATCGGCGCGCTCTTGGTGTCGTTGGATTTTCGATGGGTAGCGACATTCTCACCTGATCAGCCTCTCCTCTCCCGTGCCCAAGACGTCAAGACGCACGTTGGACTGGTGCACTGTACTGTAGGATCTTGGCGATCATGTTGGATGGGGCCACCGCCTCCCGCCCGCCACCCACCTGGTGGAAGCTTGAAGTTTTCGGCTGCGGTTGTCTCATGATCAGCAGAGGGGGGATGATATCAGTTGCCTTTTTTGAGACCACCACTCTGGAAGCATCCCTCTTTGGCGGCGCGCGTGCAGTCGGTGCAGTCTGCCCGTTTGCAATCCACATCCACGTGAGTGTACTGTAAGGCAGTTGGCCTACACGGCGCATAACCGGGGCACCACGTGCGTGTTTGTTCGTCGCTCACTCGCACGGGTGGACTTTGCCAGAGACAAGCCATTTTGGCTTATGGCTGGCAGGAGGATGGGCCGGACGGCGCCTTGCTGAATCTGATGAGGCAAGTACAGTACAGTCGGCCAGAGCAAAGGCAACTGTCAGCGACATATCCAGCGCATATTCCCCAGCCAGCCTGGTCGGCCGAAAAGATTTCGAGAAAATGCGCAAAATATCATAAAGCACGTGTCGCAAAAGGAAGGGAAGGATGGGGATGCAAGGTGGGTCGATCCAAGCCAACTGCACTGTTCTGAGCCCAATCCTTCCTTTTGCAACTGCTGCGAGGCCATTGGGGAACCAACTGGTTCCACAGCGGGAGCAACCACTCATCGGATTTGCTTGACGGCTCCCAGGTGGTACGTACATAACCAAAAGCGGATGGATACGGTACGATACCGAAACGGCAATCAATGTGCCCGGTTACATACGCTCACCAAAACTTATAGGAATTATGATTCGCAAACCTTCGTAAAAAGGCCGAAATGTTGGGCGGTGCGAGCTACAGCAGTTGAAAAGAAAAGGCCTGGATTCGTGCTGGTGTGAGACGAAAGTTAACGTACGGACGAGTACAAATTACAAATGTAATGCACGAGGTGAACCTTCGCAAGTCTGAATCTTCCATACAGTCCAGATTACACAACATCATTTGGATACGTACCTGTATGATCGCAGAGAGAGCTTTACAGGCGTGCGACCAACTGCTCTGCCATGCAGTTTCAGGGTCAGTCAATTGTTCTGGTTTTGGGAGCTCTTAGTCCAACACAGATCCATGTTGCTAAATTTAGTGCTCGAGCGATCCTCGCCCGGTAAAATTTAGAAAGTACTGTAGATTCTGCAGTTGCGAGCAAGCAATGCGTGTCTTTGTTTACTTGTTGCGCATGTGGCCGCGTTATTTATTTTTACGATTGCCTGCCTCACGACAGTTACAGCAAATGAAAGAATTCCCAGCCAGCGGCTACTTCTTTTAATATCCAAATTCTGTGCGAAAGATGGAAAAACGCTTTCTTGCTGGAGTTTGGCTTCGCAATTATTCAGATGGAAGATCAAGAAGGTAGAGAATTATGGCGTTACTCTTCAGTTTTAGCTCGGTACACACAAAGGTCTGATCCGTTTCTCCCGCCCAAGGAATGAGGCGATCCGTAGGGATCAGTTTTCTTCTAAGATTTGGGCCGGATGTGTACAAATTTAGAAGGAGAGCATAAGCGGTACTCGTTAATCGAGCAGAGAGACTGGGTCAAGCGTGGGATTGTGGATGATGATGCCCCAGCCAGAGGTCGGTCGACGAAGCTCCTGCCCATCGTGCTGTGCCGTGCCTTTCTTCCCTTTGTGCTCTCTGTACTGTATGGGATGGGTGTGAAATGAAACCCTCCATTCTGGGTTTAGCGCGCTCTAAATAAATAAACTGGACGGAAGCAACATAAAAGAGCTGCGAGATCTGTGTGAAACACTTGGGAAACGGAAGCTGTTTTTCAGATGGATACACTCCACCTATCAAATCTGGATCGTTGGCTTCGATTGGTCCCTTCCCCTGAGGAGAAAGTGTGGAGAAAATGTTTGAGGCCGGTCCAGGAGCATTGCGTTTGGAGCCTGTCGATCGTTTTTCCATGAGGATGCCACCCGCTTAACACATGGCAACATGCGCAACTCCCTTGGAGAGTTTACTGCAAGTTGGTGTTTGTGCACTTTCGCAAGTTTTTATTTTGCTGTTTTTAATGGATCAGGATGGGCATATAAGCGACACCATCCGTATGCGTGTACGCGAGTCGACGGTCTTAAAAGTTCTTGGGTGTGATAAGGCCGCATGGCAGTTGAGTGCAGTGCAGGTGGTGAGAAAAAAGGAATTTTCTCTTGGTCACTTTCTGAGCTGTGTGAGAAATTGTCAATATCTGCGCTGAAGGATGATGGATGGGTTAACTTTTTTTAAAAGCATAGAGTGTTCTGTTCGGTCAGGCTTTAAGGACGTAAAGGAGCCAAATACGTGTGTGCGTGCCGTGCTGTCTTTATTGCTCCATGCTTTACTTGCCGCTTATCTACAATCCAACTTCTTGCATTTCAGCTGCAGAGCCACGGAGACGGTCTGGTGCAATCAAACGAGAGATGATCCGGCTGGTTCGTTCGAAATCATAATTGGTGACTGAATCTTGCTCACGCCAGAGGATCATTCCACAGTCAGCCCTTTCTCTGTCGCATGCATGCTCCCACTGACTTGAGCTGAAGCGTCATGGGGTTGCGGCAGCGCACCTTCAAAGAAGCAAGCCCCGCTTGTATCACGCTCCGGAAACGCCACGCGTCAACTGAACTGAGCATTTTCTCAGACAACAACAACGATGGGATGAACCCAGCCAGCTCTCAAAGCAGAAGTGGGGATAGGGAACGAGTTTCAGCTCGATTGGATGCCAGTGAGCGCCTGCGGGTCTGCTGGTCTGCCGGAGTGACCAGCTTGGGTAAGATGTGCTGTTCCCACCAGCGCATTGTCCCAACCGCAATAAGTTTTTTTATTTTTTACCGTTCCAAGAGCGACTGAGAGGCTTTTGCGACGAGGACCGTTGGATCGCAAGCCACCTCTTCAGATCTGCTTTGGTTCCATCGCATGGGAAGGGCGGTGCGTGTGTTTTTTAGCCGGAAATCCATTGCGCGACCTTTTCTTTCTGCCACATGCGAACAGACACCACCCGCCTCATGAATCACCCGCCCCATCTCCTCAATGATGGAGTGAAGGTCCAGATTGCCCTGTCTGTGTTCCGTTTCGAATCGAGCCGAGTGATGACTTTTCTTTTTTTGGGCGAGTGCAGGTACGGACGAGAGGAGGAGGAGGAGGAGGAGGAGATTGAAAGGAAAGAAAGGGGGGTTGGAGGAAGAGGAGGAGGAGGAGAAAAGGAGGAGGACGCAATTGAGGAGGGGAAATAAATAGGAGGCGGAAACTGTTTCAGAGAAGGCGAAGTGGGTGAAAAACGCCAACACGGGCGTGCCCCTCATTCTCGAGTTCTTTTACCCTTTCCTCTAGCTTGTAGTACCGTACCGTACCATTCACTCATAATGATTATATGTTGATGATGATGTCTGATGGCCAGCAAAAGATTGCACGGCACTTGGATCGCGTTCTCCATCCACAGCATGGAAGGGTTGCACGCTTGCGCGATGGAGCACGACTGAGGGCGCCTGGCCTTTCTATCCTTCTGCAATCCGAGAGCTCCTCCGCTGGTGGCAGGTGAGGGTTGCTGGTCTTTTCGCTGCGACAACGCCACCATCAGCGGGCTCGAGTGAGGCGACAGCTCTTGCCTGCGTCCCTCCCGAAGCCCTCTCCTTCAAAGAAACAAAAAGCCCGCAGAAACGGGGACTTGTCCTACGTCTGTTCTGCAGATACAGTAGCGACGCCGGGGACCAGAAAAGCCGAAACCCCAACCAACGATCCAAATCACGCACCCACACACCGCCCGCACCATCCCCAAAAAGTGGCAACAGCCAGCAGCCGCCGGCCGCAACCTGTGCGCTCGAACTCATCATTACAGAATTCAATCACTCGACCTCACACAGGATCAACCACCCAACTATGCTGATGGCGTCGACCCCAACATCAGCGATCAACAACAACAACAGCAATGCCAGCTCGCCAAAGACGGCGGCTGAGGACATGAAGCCTCTCTCGGTCATGCGCCCGAGCTTGTCGCCGCTCAAGCGCAAGATGAGCTCCATCGAGGACTCGGCCTCGCCGACTTCGCTCGACGAAGTGCCGGAGGAGAGCGTGATCTCGCCCAAGAAGAAGGTTAAGGCCGAAGGCAGCAGCTCCAACAGCAGCAGCAGCAGCAAGTGGGAATCCATGTTCGCCATTGCCAGCTCTCTTGATCTGGACGATCTGGAGTTGGACTTGGAAGATGAACGCTGCGAGCAGGTTCTGGCTGCCTACGTGCCCGTTGACTTCGACGCTACGCCTGCCGGCCCTCTTAGTGAAGAAGAACTGGAGATCATCAACTACTTCTTGTCGTGAATGCCGACTAGTGGAAGAAGCTGAAGCTATTTCTCCTCAAGTCATTTCCAAAAGGACGCCACACGCCAGTTCGTGCTTCCAGCTCACCAGCGTAGCAACAAGAACTCCACGGCAGCATCCACAGCAAGCCACACGGCAAGTCCAAGTCCCAGCACATTAGTAGAGTCAGTTTGACTCGAAAGGGAACCTTACACTTAAGTTAATTTGACTATATTTATCTATCCCCAACCAATTCCGAGAGTTCATTCACGTAAGAATGTTGTTTATAAATTGCTATTCGGAAGCATACCATGCGTTCAGCAGGTGCCGATCCTCCAAGAGATGTTGGCTGAGAAAACACAGTGCCCAGAACCCAGAAGCGAGAGAGAGCCACGTCTTTGGTTGTTCCTTTCTTTTGCATTCTTGCGACCCGATCAGACGCCAGCCAGCAGCCTGGCAGCCACCAAAGTTCCATCCCACCGTGCACGTTTCTGTTGCCGTCGCCACAATTTGCGGCCTCCCAAGATCCAACTGTAACTTCCACTCTATAAAAGCAAGCACACGCTTCAAAAAGAATGTCTCGAAAAACCGTCATAGATTCCCATCGGCTTCCGTTTTGTTGTTACCAGTTCTGGGCAAGCGATCTAAAACCTCTCTTTTTCAATTTTCTTTAGCACCTGCCGTTGTGGCCGCAGTGGATGTGGCTGCGGCGGCGGTGGAGGAGGAGGTCGTGTGGATGTGCGGCTGTAACTGCCCGAGCAACGCCCCGAGAGCCCCAAAGAACCCTTCGTGGTGGAAAAACTGGGCCTGGACCTCGGACTTGGACCAAAAGTCGATGGCGTACGCCAACTGGCGGCTCGCGATCTCGTTGTGCCGCAAAAAGTTGCCGCAAAAGTAGATGCGGTTCGTGGCCACACGCCGCGCGTTGAGGTAGGCCACGTGGCCGATGTTCTGCGTGATCATGAACAGCAGCGAGCGGGCCATGTCCTCGTCCGCGTGGGCGTCGTTGGCGTGGGCCCGCGTGGCCATCTTGCCCATGCTGCTGGCCACCGTGGCGGCCGTGAGCTGGAACTGCGCGTACCCGTCCTGGCCGTAAATGTCGCCGACGGTCATGTCCACGGCGTTCGAGTCGCCCACGACCGAGGCGTCCATGGCGGCGTCGTAGCTCTGCAGCTTGGACAGCGACTTGCACAGGCCCCAGAAGGTGCCGCCGCCCAGACTCGTGCCCGAGACCCGCTCGTACGAGTTCGGGCCCGAGATCTTGAGAATGCTCACGCCCGAGCCAATGTTCACAAGCAGGAACGGGTACAGCTCGTCGCTGGCGGGCGTGGGCATGATCTTCTTGGTCCCGGGCGCCAGCCCCTGCGTCACCGGAACGACGTCCTGGAACAGCCAGCCGCGAGTCAGCCAAGAGAACAAGGACTCATGGATGGATGCATGGACGCACCGTGAAGGTGTAGCACTCATCTTGCGCGTGCTGCAGGACAAAGTTGAGGCCTTTGATGAGCGCGTCCATCTCGTCCGCCTTGTAGATCTCGATCCCGAGCTTTTCCTCAAACATGCGGCAGAACTATACAGACGGCCAGCGCCCTTTGAGTATCCACAAAGACCCACTAGCCGTTGGCTCATTCGCTCCTTACCTTGAAGGCGCCGCCGCCGGTGCACGCGATCTTCTTGATGTAGCGATGGAAGAACCGATGCCGCACGAAGTCCGTCATCTCGTCCATCTTGCTGCTCTGGAAGCTGCCGCAGCATAGCCATTAGCCACACCTGCCAGTCCACCGCATTCCTCTCGCTATCAGACAAACGCTTACTTGCAGAAATGGATCGTGCCGCCCAATTGCTTGTTGAACAGCTCCAGCCGCTCCTCTCGCTGGGCCGACTGCTGCCGGTCCGACGTGTTGAGACTCAGCAGGAACGACTCGATGCGCCTCAGACTGCCCTCGCTGTGCTGCGTGTCGCGCTCCGGGCGCGAGAGCTCGCGCTCGGCTGGCTGGAAGTAGACCATCTTGGTCAGCGTGCCGCCGATGTCCATGCCAAAGTAGCGGCCGAAATCGTAGGACTTGGAGGTCAGAATGTGCATATGAAGCCTCCGTAGCTTGCGCTTGCGCGCGATCAGCAGGCCGGCCACGCAAGACGCGCCGAACAGGAACACGCGCGTCCAGAACACGTCATGTCGATGCATCGGCCGCATGTTGTTCGCACTCAAGAGGATGATGGCTCACCGATGTGTGGTACGGTACTCATTCAGGCGATCTCCGTATTTAGTGTATTACACACTAACTTTGTGATTGAAGCTGGGAGAATGGCGTAAACCACCTTAGGGAAATCCCAGATGCGTAATACCGGGGAGACCCAGAAGGATGGAAAGACGATGAGAGATACACAAGATGCGTGTGGGTGCGGAGGGGATCCCTCCCGATTGTCGCGCCTCTCTCCCTCTGTTTTGCTATCTTGTGATCTTGTGATTGCTGGATCAGGATCGGCAGAGCTATGCCAAGATTCGCAAGAAGCTGGCGCGTTGGATGAGGAAGATGGGTT
>JAADVF010000624.1:0-17251 GCA_023334555.1 Elongisporangium undulatum | reverse complement strand
GTGATCGCCAACGAGCGGTTCCTGATCGCCACGGTCGATCTGGCCACGATCCTGCTCATGAAGATGCTCCGCCTGCGGTTCCGGAACGTCCACGTGTTTGAAGTGACCGGCAGCACCGTGAACCAGACCGCGCAGCTCGTGTACCCAGACACGCTGAGCTGGACGGACCTGGCCAATCTCAACCTGAGCATCTTGTCGTAGGTAGGCAATAGTATCGGCTTGGGACGCATTGCAGCAGTTGAGCTATTCGAGATCGTTGGGCCTTCAGGCTCAGGTTGAAGCCTGGTCGTGTCGTGTGAACACGGGCAGGATCGTGTTGACCACAGGAGTCGAGTATACGGACCAGAGCCGGTTGCAGCGCCCTGGAGAATCCGCTTAACGCATTCGGGTGACGATGCTTGATCTTCCCAGAGAAGCGCGCATTACGCACTCGCTCACAACCGTACGACGCCCTCGAGTGTCGACTTCCCCCCCTAGAGTGTCCGTCCGCTCCCCCCATCCCGATGACGTTGACGCTTTGGGTTTAATAGACAACGCAGCGCTGTGTTTTTTTAACCCACGTGTTTTATATCAAATTACCCAGTGTGATCGCTGGTCCAGTTCTGGGTAGTTTCAGAATTTACGTTATAAAACCCATTTTATTGCCGTGGGTTTTATTGATGAACGCTCGTCAGTGGGACGTCCTTGGGGCATGGAAGGACCATATTGCGGGTCCAGAGTCGGGCGCCCAAGGACGGACCGTGTGGCGTCGAGCGCGATCGTACGGCCGCGAGTGGCAGGCAGGCAGGCGCTCCGTTCACTCCTCCAGAGCATCGGCCATGCGGGCATCCATGCGCGTGCGGTCGGCCGACCATGGGGCCTCGTCCTCGGCGCGGCGGCTGTACCGGCCGCTCATGCCGAGCCAGATCGACGAGGTCAAGACGCAGATGGCCGCGTCCGTGGAGCTGTTCCTGGCCAGCGTGACGCAGGGCCCGGCCACCTGGAAGCCCAACATGCGCAAGAAGAACGTCTCGTTCTACACCGGAAACAGTCGCGACCACAGCAGCAGCGTGAGCAGCAACAGTAGCCATGGCAGCGCCAACAACAGCGCCTCGGGCACGCGCTTCTGCTGCGTCACGCACACGCGCACGCCGGCGCAGGATCTCATGCCGCTGTTCGTGGCCAGCACGCAGGAGGCGCTAGTCAAGAACACGCGCGTGCTGTTCGACGACCTGCTGGAGACGCGTCTCGTGCAGACCGTGGCCGCGCCCACGCCCCAACAGCCCTTCGCGTCCATTTACGTGACCTACTCGAGCTTCCAGACTGCGGCGTTCATGGACAACCGGGATCTGTGTCTGGCCGTGGCCACCAACCTGCATGTCGACCACGAAGCGCAAGTCACCACGGGCTACTGCGTCTGGGAGTCCATCGAGCTGGCAGACTTCCCCAAGCAGGTCTCCATCCGACGCGACATGCTCACGTGCTCGGGCTTCTACTTCCGCACGCACCTGCGGCCGCATCCTGACGGCCAGAGCATGGAGCAGACCACCAAGATCGTGTACGTGGTGGAGCTGCTGGCCGGCTCCCACGCTAGCGGCGGCAGCTTTGCGCCGCAGATGATCACCCAGCGGCTATTCATGGAGCGCATGGGCGCGCAGCTCACGCGGCTCACGGCGTTCCTGCGCCGCAAGCAGCTGGACACGTCCCGGTTCGTGCCCAAGTCCCAGTGGCCGTCCAAGCGCTCGGCCAAGAGCTGCAACCGCTGCCTCAAGAACTTCCGGTCCATCCTGTCCAAGCGCGTGAACTGCGGCGCGTGCGGAGAGGTCGTATGCGGCGCGTGCTACGGCAAGGAGGTCGTGAACCTCTTCGGCGTGGGCACCGTGCAGATCCGCGTGTGCTGGGACTGCCACGGCGGCTGGGGCGGGCTGCACGAGGGCGGCGGCGAGCGGTCGTCCATCTCGCTCTCGCGCTCGGCGTCGTACGACCGGTCCGAGTTCTCCGGCACCGTGCTCTCCGAGGACTGGCTCACGAGCCCCTCAAACTACTAGCGGCCGCCGCGCTCTATCTATGAGGCAGCCGGCAGATCCGGAGCAGCGAGTCCCAAGCGGGTGGGTGCCATGGGAAGCACCGCCAGACAGCGACTCTCTCTGGATTGGAAGGATCCCTCCACCGTTTTTAATCTCTGCACACCCGTGCAGAGCTACAGTCAATAGAACAACCTCCCTTCTCTCTGGACTCGTCTTCTCGATGGGGAACCGATGGCCGATACTGCTAAAACCAACACAGTAGCTGTTGGCCTAATGCTCCGGTTTCAACTCGTGGGGATAATGGAGACTTTAGGAATCTACTGGTCGGAACCATTGTGTACCCATCTGGCGTTTGAGAGGCAGCTGAAGGCGTTTCCCAGGATCCGGTGGCTCCGGATCGATCCAACGAAACGACCAGCGAATTGTCCGAGCGACCAGCCCAATTCAGCAGACGAAGATGCATCATCCACGTGGCTCCATCGACTTGGCTGCGAGCGCAAAGGTATTGAGGTCGGATCGTTCCCTACTGAAGCTCTTGATTGCTTGTGTGGATCGCGAGCATTCCTCCAACTGCAGCCCTGTAGCTGGGGCATGACGCTGTTTAAATGTTCAGTGGTCGTGGGTGTGGGACGCTGCAGAACTAGCCAGTCAGCCAGCACAGGGCTGTTTCATGCCGCTACTTTTCAGAACAAGAACCTTTCGCTGAAGCCGCAGCGTGTCCGGATCGGAAAGAGACTGACGACCTGCCTCCTGGCGGCAGGCGGGCACCCAACGCCGCTCCTGCTACTCACACTTTGCAATCCGCATTCTGCCTTCCACCCGACAAGAACCAAGCGTTCTTGTACAAACCGTCCCACCCGTTTCACCATGTTCAAGCCCGTTTCTCTTCTCGTGCTGTCTTCAGTGTTGTCGTCCCTGTCATCCGTGTTCGTCCAGGCCGCCGACCCCGTGTTCCAGCTCGGCACGCCCACGTTCGGAGGTTCCGGCTGCGTGGATCCGGACAGTGTGACGGCTGTAGTCTCGACGGATGGCCAGATCGTATCCATGCTCTTCACCGAGTTCGCGGCGGCCACCACCCCGACGTTGATTCGAGATCGCAAGGCTTGCAACCTCATCCTGCCCGTGTCCGTGCTGCCTGGGATTTCCATCGGCGTCTTCCAAGTCGACTACCGAGGCTACGGCTATGTGCCAGACGCCCCCAATGCTCTTGCCAAGTTCCAAGCCAACTACTTCTTCGCGGGCTCCAACTCTGGCCCGGCTTACGTCAAGACCTGGAACACGAGCTTTGACGATGACATCCTGATCACCAACAGACTGGCTGCCGGAGCCATGGTCTGGTCAGGCTGCGGTCGCACGAGTAGCAACTTTCGCATCAATGCGGCCGTGACCGCAGCCAAGGGCGCCTTCGAGGACGAGGACGTGCAAATCGCGATCGACTCGACCGATATCACAGTCCAACCCAACGGCATGCACTTCTACATCACGTACCAAACGTGCCCGTAGCCATTCGGCAGTGCACGTTAGCTCTGGATGGCAGCCCATGTTCATTGCGGATTCCACACGTAGCCTATGACCAGACAGAGAACAGTGAATCGCATAAAACCCTATCAAATACATCGTCGGACTCCCCCAACGACTGACTTCATTTCAGGCAAGTTAACTGGCTGAACATCGTATCAGGACTTCTACACTTGGCTTCTTCCTTCGGCCGCCACAAGATGCACTGCGATACGACGCAGCGTGTCCTTGAGATCCTCCTGCACGCAAGTACATAGCGTTCATTAGAGGTATTGAACGCAAGCGCTAGCCCTGCATGTACATTACCTCATCGTGCTCCATTTCATAGACTTCAACGGCCGCTTCCAGAATCGGATCATTCCTTGTAATCGATCGCTTAAGCGCCGCGAGTTCTTCGGTACTCAGCGCCAGCTCACTCGCGAAATGCAGCAGCTGCTTCTCCATGACAGCTGCAGACGTCACGCGCTTCTGCTTGTTCGCTCTTGTTGATGCTGTGGCTACGATGCGCTGTAGCGTGTCTGCCAAATCCGCCGGATCCCGCGCAGAGTCGAACACATCAAAGGCTGCCAGGACACGAGCGTCTCGCGTCGACAGCAGCGCCTTAACAACAGCAAGCTCCTCACTGGTGAGGTAGCCATTCACACTGAGCGCCTCCAGAATGCTGAACACCTTTCGCTCGTCAAAAGCCGAATCGTCTTCTGCGTCACTATACTTTGGGTTCTTCTTTTGATCCAGACAAGCCAGACGTGAGATACGCTCCAGCGTATCAGCAAACTCATCGCCGTCATGATCGCCCAGAAACACCACAAGAGCCGCCATGACGCGGTCATCACGTTCGTTCGTGAGCTTGGCCAGCACGTGGCGGGATGAGATCCGTCCGGCCTTCTCCAGCGGGATGACCCAGTCCTTCACTATCATGTGCTTGTTCGTCTGCCACGCCACGAGCTCGCAGAGTCGCCAGACCGTGTCCACAAGCTCATGCACATTGCGGTCTTCGTGATAGAGGTCCACCGCTGCCAGTAATCGATCGTCATGACTAGCCACGAGTGCATTCAAAATGTCCATCTGCCAACTGGAAAGCTTGCCTGCAGCACTGAGCGTGCGGATGAGTTTCGAGACCGCCAGTGCTTCGCTGCCAGGGGCCAGGGGCGCCACTGTCTTCACATTCGTGCCTCGCGGTGAAGTGCATCGAGGCGGACCACCAAAATCAGCATGTTTCACAACCAGCAGCAGCGTTTCAACCAGCTCCTTGACGTCTCCATCGGCCTCAAATGCTTCGTTCGCAGCGAGCATGGCCTCGTTGCGAGTCTCGTACAGCTGGATCAGCCCATCGGCCTCGTGCGACTGGATCAGCTGGCGGCGAAGCATTTCACCCACGACCTCGACCAGGCGTACTTTGGTGTCCTTTCGGCTCGTGAACCGCGCGATGCGGAGCAGAGTGTCGCCCAGCTCCGCCACGTTCTTCTCGACCTCAAATACCTCCCAAGCAGCACGCACCAGATCGTCCTTGCGTGCAAACAGCTCCTTGACTAGGGTCTTCTCCTGCTCGCGCAAAACGTCACAGTGCGAGTCCACAAGCGCAACGAACGCTTGCAAGGCCTCGCGATCACGTGCCTGGATCTGCAGCTTGGCAATGCGCTGCACGGTGTCGAGCAGCTCTGTCTCGTCCTCATCGCTGGCGTAGACTTCGTAGGCGCTCTGGAGCAGATTATGGCTCTCCGCCAGCATGCGGCCCAGCACTTGCACGTCTTCCGGACGCAGAAGCTTGTTGGAGCCCCAGTGCATGAGAAACTGGTGCAGATGCTGCTGCCAGTGCGCCATGGCGGCTGCGGCCAGCGCTTCGTCCTCGTCATCGATCTCCTCGATTGGCTCAAACGGCTGGGTCTTCTCATCGTCGCCCAGCTCCATCGTAATCTCTTCCACGATGTTCACCAACGCAATTCGGAGCGCAAGCAGATCACGAGAAAACGTGAACGCGTTCACCGCGCGCAGCACATGCGAGTCCTGCTGCTTCACCAACGCGCGCAGGATGTCGACTTCCAGCGTCGTGAGCATGTGCTTCTGGTACAGCGTCTGCAGCAACGCCAGCGGCCGCACGATGGGCGCTTGGACGCCAGCCACCACTAATTGTTCCGGGAGCTGAGTCGGTCTCCCCGTCGTTCGCTTGGGCAAAGCAGCAGCAGGACGTCTACGCGACGGACTGGCGCTGCCGTTCACTTTGCCGTCTCGAGGCGTAGTGGGAGGGTTGCAGCCCACGGACGCGAGCCGTTGCAGCGTCTTCTCCAGTTCGCTGATGTTGCCATCGGCCTTGGACGACTGCAAAGCGCTCAGCACCATTTGGTTCTCCGACAGCGTGAGCTGGATCAGATACAGCCCATGCTCCTCCGGCAGCGCATGGCGGTTCAGCAGCCGCTCGACAATGCCCAGCAGCTCCAGCAACTGGCCGCAGCGCGCATCCGTGAGCGTACGATGCTTGAGTCGACTCTGCTGCTCTCGGTAGTTCGCGGCCGCCGCGCGGATCTCCGACTGCACCTGCGGCGAGAACACCGTGTTGGCGATGGAGGCCACCTTGCTGCTCACGAGCGCCACGGGGCCAGTCACAGGCGGCGGCGAGCGCACGCCGTTCGCCTGCTGCTGGACAGGAAGTGGAGGTGCGCTGGGGATGACCACAGCCGGCGGCGGCAGTGCCACTGCTGGAGCTGGTGGATGCACCAGCGAGAGCAGATACGCGCGCTTCTGGTGCGCGTTGAGCTGATTGCTCTGCATCTTGAGCAGGATCTGCGGCGCGCGCTGCTCGCACATCTCGCCCAGGATCGCGGCCTCGAACTTGGACATGGCGCTCTCGTCTACCAGCGCGGCAATCAGCGAAGCCAGTCGGGCCTGGACCACCGCCAACTTGGCACCGCCGCCGCTGGCATTCTCACTCTCCGTGAGCTTGTTCGGGGCAGCGTCGCTCAGCAGCACACGTGCCACGCCCTGCGCCAGCAGCTCCGGATGCTGGCAGCCCAGCGACAGCGGCACGATCTTGCCGCGCCGCTTGTGCTTGCCTGTAGCCGTAGATTCGACTAGAAAGCCCGCGCAGGTCTCGGCCGGCGGCAGACGCAGCGCGGCCTGTAGCAGGCTCTGCAGCTCTTCGGCGGATATGCCGGGGTAGATCCCCACGCTCGTGATGGCCGACGCTCCGGCGGAGCCATGCGGGTTCGCCAGTCGCACCTGCACGACGCCCGACGCGGCGCTCGCTCCACGACCCATGGCGCCTAGTATCTCTTGCTGCTTGTATAACGGCCCTGCTTGCTGGGGGAAGGACGTGCGGCAATGGGCGGGGCGTCTATGCACTGTATACACCGGTATCATACCGGTAAATTCCCGCGGGGCTTCAACCACGTGGAACGGTAAACGGTACACTGTGTTTCTACTATCCGTACCGTATCCCACCCGAGTAAAAGGTGGAGTACTCTAATTGAAGACCTCTTGTCCTCTTTCCTTTCCTGTGTTGGACTTGGACTGACTGGCTTGGACAAGATTTTCAGGTACTCTACAGTACACGATCGCCACCGAAATGAGGAATGGATGAGAAGGAGCTGGAAAAGACCAGAGCCATGGCGACCGGAAGAGAAGTGCGCTTCGATTAGTCCAATTGGACAGACTGGACGAAAGGAAGCGTCTTGCTGAACGCACGCTGAGGCAGGCGGAAGGGACGGGTGGACGCAGCAGAGGCAACTGGAGTCCTTGGCGAGCTGCAGCGAGCGCACAACAGGCCTGGTGCATGTTGCTGGTTTTGTCGTGCGTTCGCGATTATTAGTCGTTGGTTATTCAGTTTGTCGGGTGGATGATCAAATTGTATCCGGACGTCATTCGGCACATACTTTTTTGAGCACCGGCTGGACTCATCCATCAAACACAAATGGGATTCAGTTCGATAGGAAGACAAGTCGCACGCCAGCCAGTATCACACGCTCTTGCGTTGGACTTCTAATACTGTAGCACTAGATCATTTCACTGCTGACATGGGTTACTCAGGAAAGGCTTGCAGACAGAGAGATCCCAACAGCCGAACTTCCATTAATCGGCAGGCTGACTGTTCAGGCGTGTACACCTAAATAATACGATTATTAATCGGGAACTACGTGAAGGAGTGAAAAGCGAGGGATGCTGCTGTAATGTAATAACGTATAAAATGCAGTACATACATGCGTCGCCGCAATTGCTTCAACTGGGCCATGGAGAGAGAGAGAGTGTGGCTCCCGACAGAGTCTCACATGAACTCGGAACATTTTCCGCGTCAATCTGTTGCTCCCGTCGTATACAGCGTATATCACACTGTATACCCCCAAATACACTCAACACAGGCAACACCAGCGACAGATGCATTCTTTATCCCTATTGGTTGCTGAGTTTAGGGTAGACTCCGTTTACCGTCTCGCATTCCTTGCAAATCTGAAGCAACCTCAGCCCTGTATTGAAAGCAGGACCGCCGCCCCAACGATCGTCCTCACTGCGTTAATCCGAACCTATCGGACCGAGTGCATTCGCGATCAGACCCCCTCGCAGTCACAGCCATGCGTGCCAGCAAGCAGCTCAGCGGCGTCCTCAGCTCCGGCCGGTGGCGCAAGTATCTCGTGGGCAGCGTGGGCGCCGTCGTGGTGCTCGTGTACCTCGTGAGCTTTATGAACCTGCGCGGCAGCCTCGTGGAGGTCGTGCAGGGCACGCGCAGCTACGCCGAGACCACCGACTCGCCTGCTGTGGCCGCTGCGAACGCAACAGCGGTCAAGGCCAAGAACGACAGCAGCGTGGAGGACTCGAGCGACTACGAGCCCGATCCGGAGATCACGGAGATGCCCAGTGACAACTGCCACGTGGAGCGCGACTACGGCATGATCCCGCAGATCCAGTCCATTGCGCGGCAGTTCTGCACCGAGCCGGCCAACGGCGACGTGATCCCCTCGACGTACACGGTCTACGACAGCCGCGAGGCCGACATTCTGAGCACCAAGTTCCAGCACCTGCGGCTGGACATGCGTCGCACCAAGGTGTACAAGCCCATCAAGGACATCTCGCACGACGGCGCGGCGCACGACCCGCGCTTCTGGTACGTGCCGTCGGTGCCCAAGTGCTCGTGCGCCACCAAACAGAACGAGGCCCACGGCCAGCCGCGCATCTGGCGCGACATCTTCGCCAAGGACGCCGAGAAGAACTACATGGTGTGCGGCAGCTGGATCATGGGCATGCACGAGGGCGGCACGCAGTTCCACGGCAGCGCCGAGATCAAGCGCTTCAGCGAGACCAACGTGATCCTGGTCTCGCGCCGCGACGACCACAACCCGTTCTTCCAGATCTCGGCCACGCTCAACACGTGGCTCATGATGAAGGTCATCGGTTGGACCACGGCCAACACCCAGCTCGTGTACCTGGACAAGGGCTTTCCGTCGCCCATCGACGTGCTTCAGGAGAAGGTGCTGGCGCCCAACCACCAGGTCATCCACGGCGACGCACTGCTGCGCAAGGTCGTGCACTTTGACTCGGCGCTCGTGGCGCCCTTTGAGTTCTCCGGTCCGATGATGCGCCACCTGAACGACTTTGAGCCGTGCCAGCGCAACGCGCTGATCACGGACTTCCGCGCGCACTCGCTGACGACGCTAGGCGTATCGCTGGAGAAGAAGGACCCCAAGACGTGCACGGTCACGGTGATCACGCGGAGACCGTACGGTGGACGCAGTCTGCAGCGCATCTGGCGCAACGAGGACGAGGTCATGGAGGCCATGCGCCGCGACTACAACCACAACGCCACGGAGAACACGGGCGCGAACCTGCACGAGCACGGCGCGTGCACGTTCCAGTCGATCGACTTTGTGCAGCTCCCGCTTGAGGAGCAGATGCGCATCATGGTCGAGAGCGATGTGGTCATCGGCATGCACGGCGCCGGCATGGTCAACGTCATGTGGACGCGTCCGGAGACGCTCGTGGTCGAGATCTTCCCGCGCAAGAAGAAGCGCTGGGGCTACCGCAACCTGTGCCAGTTCGTGGGCTGCCTCTGGCACGAGTTCCGCGGCGGCAAGGACATCAAGACGACCAAGGCCAAGAAGGACTACAACTCGAACGACAAGGAGATCCCGTACGAAGAGTGGAAGGCGTTCTTCGACCCGCTCTTCCGCGAGACCGTGCAGGAGCTCAAGCAGCGCGCGCAGTGAGCAGCCGTGGGAGGGCAGGCACATGTACAGTACCCAGCGGGCCCCAGAGACAATCAATAGTAGCGATAGGGAATTACACAGTTTGAACGATGAGCATTTTGAGTTGAGCCTGTCACTTGTGCGTGACCAGGCGTGCGTCACTCAATCTGCGACATGGTACGCCCCAGGAAGATGAGCAGTTTTGGACTAACCAGATCGGATCGGGAAGGATACGCCAACGGACCGATGGCTGTTGCCTGTTGCAGTCGCGTTGAAGAGGCGCCAGTGGTTTCCAAGAGACAGAGAGAAACCACCTGCCATGCAACTGCGCTTTGGCTGCTCATGACTCGGGCAGAAGCTCTCGTTGGTTTCACAGCCGCTCCCTAACTGCCCATTCCAGCCACCGCATTCGGATCTGTCCAGTCGGCAATCACTCAACTGCGTGTGATGGCGCCGCCGCTGTATCATGGCCGAAGCCATGGCCGCCCAGGCCTGGGCCCCGGCGCGAGACGCGAGCGGCTCATCCAGATCGCGCTGGTCGTGCTGCTCTTTGGCTGCTTCTCCATGGTCGTGCGGGTCTCGCAGCTTGCTGGGACGGCTGATACAGGCTCGGACAAGAGCCGCCTGCACGTGAATCGAGGCTCGATCCGGCACGGGGTCGACGGTCAGACGCAGGCCGACGAGACCCCGCCAGCCTTCACGGACATGGCGGAGGAGGAACACGAGTTCCAAGACACGATGGCAGATCCGAACGCGCCTGTGGACAGCGAGGAACCGCCTTTGAAGGCCGCCGAGTCCCCAGAGGAGCCCGTTGACGACATCGGCGAGGTGCAAGCAGCAGAGAACGACCCGGTTGATCGCGAAGCCACGGAGATAGACAGCATTCCGTTCCCTCAAGCCACGTCGGAGGAGCCTGGTGGTGGTGTCGCTGACGGACGAGTGGACGATGAGTTCATGGAGCCAACCGATACGCCTGCCGACGCTGATACTATCGCCAATGCGCCAGAGGAGCAGGGCGACGCTACTACCACAGAGCCACCAGAAGAGAAGTTAGTGGAGGATGCTGCTACCACAGAGCAGCCAGACGAGGAGCCCAGCACCACTGAAGTCGTCAAAGAACTCCCGGAGACGGAGAATCCTGTGACTGAGCTGCCGACAACGACAGCGCCAGCGACCGAAGACGAGGAGCCAACGAAGGAATCCAAGCCTAAACGGCGCCGAAAGAAGCGCAAGGGCAAGAAGAAATCCAAGAAGAAGAAGCCGACGGACACTCCGGCGCCATCGCCGACACCGAAGAAGACGCTCAGTGCCGAGGAGTTGCTCAAGCAGCAGCAACAATGCGTCGACGAGCGCGATTTCGGGCTGATTGACGCGCTGCGCAGCTCCAAGAAGGAGTATTGCGCCAGCAGCGACGACCAAGCGAACGGCCTGTCCAGCGTCACGACGTTTAAAGTACCGGGCGGGCTGCGCGCCACGCTGTTCCGGGGCCTCACGATGGACTTCAATCGCGTGCGCATTTTCCACCCGATCCGGTCGCTGGCGCAGGACGGCGGCGGCCATGACCCTCGGTTCGTGTTCACGCCCAACATCATCCATTGCGATTGCCCGGAGCTCGTGCAGTACGCTGCGACTCGGAAGCGCACGGAGTTGGACCGCCGGAGGAACAAGACCGTGGTGATCGCCGACCCGCTGCGCCTCTGGGACCCGTTCCTGGCAAGCGTGCCCTCCCGGATCGACCATCCGTCCACGGTCTGCGCTGCTCCGCGCAACATTCTCCCGCAGATGATGACTGGCCGGAAGAACCGCAACGGCACCGCAGGCGTGACCAGGATCTCGGATCCGGTCATCCTGATCACGCGGCGGGACGACCACAACCCGTTCTTCCAGATCTCCAACGCGCTCAACGCGTGGATTCTCATGCGCGCACTGGATTGGGACCCGGCGCAGACCCAGGTTATCCACTTGGACGCCGGCTACCCATCGCCAGTGGACGCCCTGCACCAGCGGCTGCTGTCGCCGAACCGACCGCTGATCTCTGGGCGATTGCTCATGGAGCAGCGGGTGGAGTTCACGTCCCAAGTGCTGCTGGCGCCCTTCGAGACCGACGGGCCGTTGATGCAGCATCTGAACAATGACGAGCCGTGCTTCAACTCGCTCCTGATCCAGGAGTTCCGCCAGGTGTCGCTGCAGGCGCTCAATGTGATCAAGAGTCCCAACGTGGACGAGAACCAACCCGAGGAAGGCGACCAAGTGACGACGACAGCGCCTCCGTCCAGAGCAGCACCTGTGGTCGTGACCATCATCACACGACGAGCCTATGGCGGCCGCATGGTGCAGCGTCGATGGCGGAACGAGGACGAGGTCCTGGACGCCATGCGTGCGGCCTACGCGGACCGGAACATCCGCTTCGACTCGGTCGACTTTGTGACGCTGGAGCTCAACGAGCAGATGCGGATCATGGTCGAGAGCGACGTGGTCATCGGCATGCACGGCGCGGGAATGGTCAACGTGCTCTGGACGCGGCCCGAGGCGCTCGTGATCGAGATTTTCCCGTTCAAACGCAAGCGCTGGGGCTACCGCAACCTGTGCCAGTTCCTCGGCTGCTCCTGGATCGACTTCCGCGGCGGCAAGGACATCCGCACGGGCAAGGAGGACAACGCGAACGACAAGGTCATCCCGTTCGAGGAGTTCTTCGCGTTCTTCGATCCTCTGGTCACGCAGCATCTCGCGGGCCACGGGCGTAGTCTGGAGCCCGTGGCGTCGCTGAATCCAACGGACCCGGACGAGCTCCAGCGGTTGCTGGATTGACACCTGGATACCGATCCAGCATTGGAGTTATTAGTTTAAGAGATCTCTCGATCTCAAGATGTACAGCAGCAATTATCCATGAGAGAACTGTAGGCGTTAAGAGTTATCAAGACGTGCTTGCGGTGCCCTACAACGACTAACAACAGAAGCGATTCATCGAATAGAGGCGTTGGCTGTGGCACAGGTACTGACGGCTATTCTGGTCGCCTGGATCGCGCTGCTGGGCTGGGACTCGCCTGCGTTGATGCTCAATATAGATGTCTTCATTAGAAACGCAGACAAGCTATTCCTGAATACCAGGAGACGAGCACACCTCGCTTTTTATTATCAGAGCTTCCGAGCCAAGAGAACGACATGGCTGGGGCCAAGGGCAGTCGCACGGCGTCACGAAAGAATGATATGCAGAGCAAGCACGGGTTCCTGGCGCTTCTCAAGGAGCTCACGCTGGTACGGGCAGCCAAGCTGGTGCACCGCCTGCTGATCATCTTGGCTGCGATCTTCTACGCAACTTCGTCCATCAAGGCGTCCATCGACATCGTCAAGATCCTGGCCGGCGGATACTACGTCGACGTGACCACGACGCCGCAGCCTTCGTCCTTGATCGCGCAGTACATTGGCACCGAGAGCGTGCGCCTGAGTCCGATCATGCAACAGACGCTTGGGAACTCCACTTCGCCCATCACTGGCATGATCTACTTGGAAGAAAACGGGACCTCCAGAGACGGCTGCCACTCTGCTGGCTTCAGTCCCTACGTCTACAGCAGCGAGCTGCTGCGCTCGTCCTACTATCTGCTGGTCCTGGATACGGCGTACGTCTACACGGATCTGGCCAACATGCAGCTGATCGTGCCGGTTGTCGACTGCTCCTTTGAGCCGCTGATGAATGGCGATCCGGAGCGGATCCGCATGTACTTCCTGCTGCGCAACGCGTCCAACGTGGACGACGTGTACATCGCGTCCGTGCGGTTCTCGATCCAGGACTACACCATCCCGGCCGAGAAGGAGAAAGGCCCAGTGGCGCTCGTGAGCTTCGCGCTCTGGAACGACATGCGGGCCACGAGCGTGACACACCACTTCACAGGCGCACTGGCCTATCCGTACGCGTACCCAGCCTACACGCCGTACCAGATGCTGAACGCCTCGGACGACGGCTTCTGGTTCTTCGAGACCATTCCCGTGAACGCATCCAAGACCGCGGTCAAGACAATCAAGACCTCGCGCCGCACGGGCTTCTACGAGTCGGCCGAGTCGGTCAAGAGCAACATCCGCAACGAGCTCTGGGAGCTGGAGGCCGAACCGACGCAGGCGCTGACCCAGTGGACGCTCACGCGCACGTCCGTGGTCACCAACTCGTGGGCCTGGACTCACGTCGTGCACTTCTACTTCGCCTTTGACGCACTGTTCAATCTCGGCGTGCTGGGGCTGCTGATCTACAGCAACCTGCGCATCGGCAAGATCTGGGTGGGCGACGCCTTTGTTGTGATCTCCAATACGCTGTTCACTCGTGGACTGATCATCCTCATCAGCTGGGGCGTCGAGAGCTTCTGGACGCTCATCGAGTACTGCATGTACATCAGCAACGAGATCTCGGGCGTCCAGCCCATCGCCATCTACCCCAACATCATGCACGCCGACCTGCTCACGCTCTATCTGTGCGCGCTCACGATCATCGGCTTTGCGCTACGCGAGCGCATCGACCCGGCGCTGTCGTACTTCGTCTATGAGATCGCATGGAGCTACCGCGTGGCGCTGGTGAAGCAGTACCCTGCCATCGTAAGCTCGCTGACGACACTGGCCTCGACCGACAAGGCGCTCGGGTATCTTGACGTGAACGCGGTCACGGCCAGCACCACGCCGCTGCGCTTCTGGACCATCCACAAGCGCATTAGCAACCTCAAGCCGTACCTGTTCAGCTCCATCGTGCCCATCCTGGTCACCATGTTCGTGCACATCGCCTACGCGCTGGTGCGCAAGGTGTACCACCACTTCCACCCCGAGACGTTCAACATCCAGAAGGGCACGCGCGAGGGATCGCAGGACGAGCAGTCGCTGCTCTCGCAGAAGCGCACGCTCACGATCTTTGAGATCGCCACGGGCGCGGCGCTGCAGAACCGCGTGGGCGTGATCGCCGACTACGAGAACTGTTGGTTCATCAAGGGCATGAAGTACGCGTCGGCCGACGGCATCTTCAGCTCCGGCTTCGTGATCGCCAACGGACGATACCTCATCGCCAGCGTGGACCTGTTCTCCATCATCCTCATGAAGATCATCCGCTTCCGGTTCCGCAACATCCACGTGTTCGAGGTCAACGGCAGCACGGTCAAGCAGACCGCCCAGCTCGTGTACCCGCACACCATCACGTGGCAGGACCTGGCGAATCTGAACCTCAGCGTGTTGTCTTAAAGAGCGGAACGATAGAGCAAAGCAATAAAACCAGCAATGCATTCCCACTGCTAAGCCCTCGAGCCCCGCCCAGGTATTTGTAGCCTCGCCGTTTCCGTGATGGGAATCAGGACGGACGACGTTATCTTTTCCTGGCGATATCATCAGGTCCCAGAGGCTTATAACGCCAAAATAAACCCGCTCCCTGCGCTTACAGTACTGCTGGCGACGCCAAATGAACACACCTGAACTTGCGGGAAAGCCGGCAGCTCAACCAATCCCCACAGATATGCCCAAGTAGTAAATGCAGATGGAGGTGACCAATGCGAAAGGCCAAACACCCGACAGCCGCTACAGCTTGCTGGCATATTTGGAGTCCGCGTCTTGGCTTCGCGTGTTCCTTGTCTGCTCGACAGTGTTTGTGCCATCGTTTACCATCACGATCTTGATTGAATTGCTGCCGTTGCGCCCGCCTGGTGACGGATGGCAGGCCAACTGGGTCTTCTGGATCCGCTTCTTCGTGTCCAGCGCCACAGTAACGTTTGGAACTGCGATCCAGACGGCCTCGATGGTTCCTTCCTTCGGCTTGAGCTTCAGACACATCATGGGCATTGCCTTTGGAACAGTGAGCTGCTACACGCTCTATCTGCTTCTCTTGGCCAACTACTGGCGCTTCCCTGTGCCCTTTGCTGTGCTGGTGGGGAATCCCGCGTGGCAGATCTCTCGATATGCGTGCTTGGCCTTGGCGGTTGGAGCGGAAAAGTACCGCGAGAATCCGTTGATCAAGCAGCAAGCGGATGCATCTCGGCCGTTCACAATTATCCAGACCGGGCTCATACTCATCTACCCAGTGTACAACGCGCTGTTCCTCCGGCTGCACGGCATGGCTCAAGTCGCGTTCATTCTGGTGCTGGCAGCGATCAAGTACGGCATGAGTCGGCTGCTGGCGAGGCACTCGAAGCGCGTTCCAATCACCAAGACGCTCGGATTGGTCACAATCGAGCTCTTTGGCGCGCTGTATCTGTTCAAATGCATGCAGTCGGCCGGCTCGATGCTCTCAGGCGGTGGACTGATCTTTGTGGATCTGATTCACAACCTGAAACGCATTCGCAAATTGCGCAAACGTGTCAAGCAGATCACGCAGCAGCTGGTGATCAATGATCACGGCAAATCGTATCATGATCGGATCCGAGAGTCTATGCATCGTGTGGAATCCAGATCGCGTTCCATGCTGAATGCGCCGTCGATCTTCGTCCCAACCAACGCAGTGGCTCCGGATTCCACGATCGTTACGTCAATTGCCAAGCGCAAGTGGACTGAATTGGACGCGAACGTCCAGGCGCTGCTATTGGAATGCGAGCACATCATGCTCGTGGAGTTCATCGAGTGCGCGGTGCCATTATTTTACTCGCTGTACCTCGTGATACTGTTCCATTTGCCCAATGCGCGATATTACCCAGAAACCAAGTCACTGGACTGGGCCAGGCTTTCTCGAACAGTGCGCAATATCGCTCTGTACGCGGTGCTGGAGCTCGTCTCGCTGGTCTACATGCACACGTTGCTGCACTGGAAGTTCGGTATCTCTGCGTTCCATCTGCTGGGCAGCGCATTGGAGCGAGACAAGATTATTCTGCAGGCCGTGTTCACTCAATGGGTTGTCTTGGTGCTGCAGTTCACGGTCCAGCATCAAGGTACAGTGCTTCTTCTTTGGCCATACGTTTGAAAGTGCGCTGATCTCATGGGTATGCTCTGCCTAGGAGTGGACTTTGCATTTCAATTCAACACAACCTGAGCTGACAAGGGCGATCCTTGCGATTAGAATTGCCCAAGTGATACGCACTGCACTTGAATCATTGTAGCTGACTTCCCCCCTTTCTTGTCTGCTGCCCCAGCAATCCGAACGCCCACTGTTATCTCATTGACCCGAATGGCCAGCGTGATAGGTGTTAACACGCGTGTGCTGAAAGATTGTGCTAACACCTAAAAGCCATCGCACTTTCCCTCGGATGGCAGTCAGTCCCGAGCGGAAGAAGGCGGTCATGGCAAGCCTCCAGGCCGATGGACACGGAGCCACAAAGAAGACCGCGCCGGTCTCGGCCGAGAGCACTACGCCGAGTTCGCAGATGTCGCCTCCGCTGGAGCTGGACGCCCAAACGCTCGCGCTACTTGAGGCTCCAGACGACGCCAGTTTGGACGGGCCGACAGCGCTCTCAATCGACGTGATCGACCTGGAGGAGACGCTGGAGCCTTCCGGCCAGCTCTGCGCCGCGCAAAACAGTTGCGTGGAGATCTCTGGCGGCGACTCGGCGCAAGTCTCGATCCTCACGCTGCTACTGGAGCAGCAGCAGAAGGCGCATTATGCGGGCCGGC
>JAADVF010000623.1:0-17294 GCA_023334555.1 Elongisporangium undulatum | reverse complement strand
CCCGCTCAGCGTGGACAGCAGCAGCGTGGGCGGCGACCCGCCGCTGCTGAGCGCGTGCTTGATCTGGATGGCCACGGACTTGAGCTGCGACGGTGGCATGCACAGCGCCAGGATCTGCGCCTCGTGCGCCACGCGCGCGTTATCCTGGCACCGCTCGATCTCCGCGAATAGCGCTGGCGCGTGAGCCGCTCTGGCCAGTGCTGTGCACTTGGGGATCTTGTCCGGCTGCCGCGTGGAGATCACGACCCGCTGCGCCGGGTACTGCAGCTCCAGCAGCGCCATGGCCAGCGCGCAGCCCACATTGCCCGCGCCGATGATGCCGACCTTGGGCAGCTCGGGCGCGGCGTCCGTCTGCTGCTGCTGGTAGCACCGCACGGCCGCCAGCGTCAGCAGCGCGCACTGATACGCAATCTCCTGCGTCGCCTGCTCGCGCCTGTGGTACAGCGACTGGACGTTGGGCGCCAGCCGCGACGCCGCGAACAGCTCCGCGCGCACCTTGAAGGGCTCCTTGGGCGCCGCTGTGGAGCCCATGGCGTTTCGTTCCGGTGGTTTCCAGATATAACAAGACGTCCGTCTAGCCACAGAGACCAGCGTCTGTAGCCACCGGAACGATCGCCAGTTGGGGCGTGAAGCGCTTCTGATCGGACACTGGACTCACGGGTCACAAGGCCGTATTAGGCTTCTCCGGTCGTCATGGCAGCCAGTTCGCATACAAATCTGTGCTGGTGGTGTAGCCAACCCACCAAGACGGCAGGTCTGGAAGCAAACCCTTTGGGCGCCAACTGTTCCCCAAGAGACCGAGCCGCTCGTGACGCAGGCCGAACAGGACAAGATATCTGATTGCTATTTACGCCGCTCGGTGCACCCGAGAATAGACCACAGGCTGCGTCTTATCACTCGAGCTCTTCCCAGCCCACGGCGCCGGGTCACATCTCGTTTCGGTCGATCCGATGGCCAAGTGGGCGTCCATCCGCGCGTCCCAGACAACCAAGCTCAAGTCCGTCGTGGTCAACAGCGAAGCCTTGCCGAATGCGCCGACCATCGCGCTCAATGGCAAGCGGTTCTCGTACGAAGCCAACAAGACCGGCGACCGACCGGCAGGGCCGACGACCGAGCAGACCAGGGTCAAGTACAAGCCCGGCAAGGCCGACATCTGGCTGCTGGGCATCACGATCGTCATTGGCGGCCAGTACTTCAGCTGGAACGCCGGCCTGGCGGCCGGAGTCTACAGCTACCTGATCGGGACGTTTCTCATCGGCAGCGCCTACATCACGCTGTGCTGCTGCACGTCCGAGATCACGGGCGCGCTGCCGTTCGCTGGCGGCTCCTACGGCCTGTCCAGGTGCACGCTGGGCTTCTATCCGGCGTTCATGATCGGCTGCTGCGAGGCGCTCGAGTACATCGCGTACGTCTCGGACTCGGTGCTGGCCATCGGCCAGATGATCACGTTCGCCGACCCCAGGATGAGCTCGCTGCAGCCGCTGATCTGGGCGCTGTTCTACGGCACGGCGCTGTTCATCCACATCACGGGCGACCGCGTCTTCTGGCGCACCAACATGGTGCTGGGCGTCCTTTCCATCAGCATCGTGCTGCTCTACTGCTTTTGCTGCATCCCGTACGTGGACTTCAGCGCCAACGCCAACGAGCCCAGCATGCGATTTGTCGGCGGGTTTCCCGGTTTCATGAAGGTGCTGCCGCTGGCGGCCTGGTTCTTCGTCGGTGTCGAAGCACTGAACCTCTCGAGCGATCAGGTGGCCCAGCCCAAAGTGATCATCCCGTTCGCCCAGATCGCCTGTGTGCTGACGCTGGTATCGACGGCGACCATGGTCTACTTCTTCACGGTCTCGGTGCCGCCCAATCCGCTCGAGACCGCGACGGAGCTGGTGCCGTTCAACAGCACGTTCGTGATGCTGTTCAAGATCTCGACCGAGACCGCGACCATTCTCTCGCTCCCGGCCACCTACGCCACGGCCTTTGGGTTCATCTGGTGCTACGGCAAGCTCATCTCGGCCATGGCCACGTCCAAGCTGCTGCCGCCGTCTCTGTCCAAGGTGACAGATAAGTCCGGCACCCCGTATGCTGCGTTGATCGGCGGCTCCTGCGTCAGCTACGCGCTGTGCGTGATCGTGTACTGCTTCCCCAAGATCAACAACTACCTGTTCAGCGTCTGCATCACGTGCGCGTTCATGTCGTACTCGGGCCAGTGCATCGGCTACATCTCGCTCAAACTGAACTACCGCAACATCAAGAGCTCCAACTTCCACAGTCCCTGTGGCATCCCGGGCGCGCTCTACTCTCTGTGCGTCTGGGTACTCGGCATCACTGCGATCGCCGGGTACCAGGGCAACGGCGGGGCGGAGATCTTCGCGTTCCTCACGATCTTCTCGCTGCTGAGTCTGTACTACTTCGCCTACGCCAAGAAGCGGCAGACGTTCTCGGCCCAGGAGAACCGCATTTTGCTGGTGGCCCACGTCATGAAGTTCAACGGCAAGCGCACGGCGGCCGCGCACCACAACCGACACAGCCCCAAGCGCGGCACGACCACGGGCGCCAGCCATGCGAGCCACGCGACGGCGACCGAGTCCGGTCCGTCCCAAGCCACGACCAAGACATCCAAAGTGACTCGAACACGGCCTAATACCGTGCGCAGCACAGTTCATTAAGACCGCAATAGATATTACGCATGGGAAACCCCCATCAACCTGGCTTGTTCAGCCTGCCTTTATCAGGCTGTTTGGGCGGAGTCCGCGGGTGGAAGAGCTGGTCTGCGTACTGCGTGGGCGACTGCGTGGGGTTCTCGGACGGGGACGTGAACAGCACCAGCCGCTCGAAGAACGGCTTCCACGTGGGCAGGTCGGAGTGCGCATTCTTGCCCACGGACTGTCGCCGCTCCGAGTCCTTGCGCTTTACCACATTCGGCGCGAGGCCTGTGGATATAATGGACCGAGTGGTGCTGCTCTTCTTGGCTTTCGTGAGCAGATGCGGGTTGGCCTCTTGCGTGAACTTGGCCACGAGCTTCTCCACGTCGTCCGCGTTCTCTATCGAGCTCTGTCCGTCGGCATCATCCGCGTCGGGTTCTGGGGCTTTCTTGTGGTAATCCACCAACGAAAGCTCGTGGATATTCGGCGCTGAGGTGGATCGTCCCGCGATAAACGATTTCCGACGCATCTGGAACGCGCTCCTCTGCCCCTGAGCTGGCATCCCAACAACCGCAGCAGGCATGTCGTTGACGCCTGACGGCTGGTTTGGCTGGGAATCCGATTGCATTGGCTCCTCGCGTTGAACTGTTGGTGCTGGGGTCGCTGCAGTAGCAGGCTTTATTGGGCCCGTCTTGAGCTCTTCCATGGCTTTCAGCACATCCTGAACGGCGCGTAGCGTCTGGCTCTGGGTCTTCTCGATCTGCTGCAGCCTCGCCTCCAGCGCTGGGGACAGGGCCGGGTCTGCACCGCTAGTCTCCGCGCGATGATGTTTCTTGCTCTTGAGCGCCGAAAGCTGCTGCGCTAGGCTCGGGTCGATGCCAAACTGCACGGTCTCGTCCTCCAGCTTTGGGTCCATCACTTCAGCCATCAGCAGCGCCGCGTGCATCGTGGACAGTGGGGCCACCGTATTGCCGTCGTACATGACAGAGCGTACCATGTCCTTCAGTGGGCAGAAGCCGCGGTGCGACTCGTTCTGGTCCATGAACGTGGTCAGGATCTGCATGATGACATGGCGACGGTCGTTTGGGTACCGCTTCAGCACGTCCTGGAAGTCGTTGCGCGTGAGCACGCACATCTCCACGTACGAGACGGCCCGCACGTTGGCCGTACGCTCGTAGTTCATCAGCAGCGCGATCTCGCCGAAGGCTTGGCCGCGATCCAGTTGGGTCAGATTCCTGGATAAGCCATGGCGAGAGCGAAAGGCCGGGTCCGATTCGTCAAACTGGCCTTGCGCAGCGCGTGCGCTGCCATTGTACCGCGCACTGCTGTACAAGGAGTCCTCGCGCGCATCGTCACTGCTTCCTCCCGCCTGATGCAGCGGCATCGTGCCATGTTCAAAGCTCTCAGGGTCGCGCGCCAGCTCGCACACGCCGCGGTTGATCATGTAGAACTCGTCGCCCACTTCGCCACGCCGGATGATGAAGTCGTCCGGCAGATACACGCGCACCTGGAGATGCAGCACGATCTGCTTCTGGAAATCGGCGCTGCAGTCGCGCCAGAACGGCACGTGCATGACCAGCACCATGTACTTGAACAGCACGACCTCCAGCGCCAGGTTGTGGGTCAGATCCTTGGAGAACTTGACGATCTCGCCGTCCAGAGAGTCGTACTCTCGCCACAGATGCTCGTAGTATTGGTGGATCCGCTCCCGGAGCGGCACGGGCAGCTGCATCTTGGTCATGACGGCAAACACGGACTCCATCTTGCGCTGGTAGTTGGTGCTGTTGGCGTTGAAATTGGACACCAGCATGGCCACGTGGCCAAACACGATGGCCAACACGATGGAACCGGCCAGGACCGCAAACGATGCGAACAGGTTCTGCTGCACTGTCTGCGTGGCCACGCCTTGGGCCTGAAGCAGCTGCAGCGCGTCGTAGAAGTTGGCCGCATAATCATCGAAGATCCCGTCGGTCGTGGTTCGCGGACTCACCTCCAGCAGTTTCCAGCAGCACGCGATGTAGTGCGCCAGCAGCAGCACCAGCCCGATGATCCACGTGATACGGATCAAATGTGAGTAGCGGGAGTAGAGGAACCAGGTCCAGATAGACCGGCCCGAACGACCGACGTAGCCGAACCAGATCAGCCGGAACACGAAGACCAGGTGGAGCGTCCGATTGGTTCGAAACACGATGTCGAACAGCGAGTGCACCGGTGCCATGGAGCCGGTGTAGCCATCGTGGATCAGCTTGAGCGTATGAATCGGCACGGAAGACACGAGATCGGCCAGGAACCAGCCCTTGAGATAATGCCAGCAGATCTCGGACCGAGAGGTGACCAGCGACCCGCGTTTGTCCACGAACGATGTGTTGAACATCAGGATGAAGTCCGCCAGCAGCACCATCTCCACACACGTGTCCAGGTTGCGAAACCAGGGCTTGGTGGTCGGGAAGAACGCAATCTCGAGCGGGATGGTCACAACGTGGGCCACACAGGGGATCAGCAGCACTAGGCTTCTCAGGCGCGCAGTCATTGTGTATGGCGAGATGGGCGTGACCAGGTCCTTCAGCATGGCCCAGATCTTCCGCTGCAGTTTCCGCTTGGTTCGGTGCAGCAGTCGCCCGAGAGAGAAGCGAGAGCCATGATGATTCGCTTGCGATTTGGATATAATCTGGACGCCTTTGCCCTCGGAATGGTCCGACCCGAGCTCTTGCGCATGCGGGATCTCCTGGCGTGGCGACAGAGCAACAGAGGAGGCGTGAGAAGACCTGTGCAGTGTGATCGAGCGTTTGTGCATCGAGTTCCAAGACCGCGCTCGCTCTTCAGTTCGGTCCACCGGCTGCACTTTCATGGACCTCCCCGTCGAGTTGCTTTCACTGAAGCTGTTGAGACTCTCGGTCGCGGATCGCCGACGGATCTGGAAGCGCTCCATCATCTCGTCGTAGCGCTTGCCGTCCGCCAACTCGTTGCCGGGCTCGTTCTCGTTGCTGATGGTGGGCATCGGGGTCCTCGCAGTCGTGGCGGGAGCTGTATAGTACGTGGATGGCCCAGACTTGCGCTTCTTGAGCAGCGGCAATAGTCGCACAGGCAGAGAAGAGGCGAACAATGGCCGAGCGGCGGATTGATCATGTTCTGTAGCTGCCAACGCGGCATCGTCGTCGGGCGCTTCGCTCGGCACCGGCTGCTGCTGCGACTGTTCCATGGCGCCCTCGAGCGAGGTCAGCATATTGGCCGAGTGCCGGCGATCGATTTTCTTGCGCCGTGAAGCCACAGGGAAGCCCGACTGCGCCGGAGACGCGATGGACGATCTGCGCGGATCCACCATCGCGGCCGCTCGCCTTGCGTTATGAGCCGCTTGAAGGCGGCGGCCATGACGAAACCCAATGCAATAGTCAACAAGGTATTTATAGGAAATCCGTTTTGTGTTTTACCTCAGTGAGGCGGACCGTCAGAGAATGGAATGAACCAAAGGCAAAGGCTGTTGTGCAAGTGGACACGTAAGTTCTAAGTTTAATTGGCAGCAGTCTCAAGAGCCCACTCGCATGAGCACATCATCAATTGTCGCGCGCTGGTCCGGGTCGATCTGCAGCATGCACGTGAGCAGGTCCACGATCGGCTTGTCTACATGCATGTTCCATTGCCTGAGGATGGCAGCGACCCCGATCTGCTGCAGGACTTGGAGCGTGGGCTCCAGCGTGGCCTCGGATGAAACGAGCGGTGAGCCTGTGAGCAGAATGAACAGCAGGATGCCCAGCGACCAGATATCGGCGCTCTTTGGTCGGTAGGACTGGCACCGCGCCACTTCTGGAGCCATGTAGTACAGCTTGCCGACTCGATTGGTGCAAACAGTAGCCTCGTTCGCTCGGACGCTCAAACCGAAGTCGCAGATCTTGGCCATTCGACGCTGCAGCAAGACGTTCTCCAGCGACAGATCGCGATGCGCGAAGCCGTGGTCGTGCAGGAACTTGACACCCAACGCGATCTGGCGCAGATACTTGAGCGCTTCTGGCTCGCCAAGGCGGGACGCTGGCTGTCGCTGGACGTACGTGTACAAGTCTCCGCCGGCGCAATACTCCATGGCGATAAACACGTTATCGCCGTCGTGAAACATGCCGTCGGGCAGCGGCTCGTACTGGACGATGTGGTCGTGTCCATGCGTGTGCTCCAGAAGCTCTATCACTGCGAGTTCTCGCAGAGGGTCTTCGGAATAGCCGGACGCTTGGAGAGATCGCAAGTCGATGCGCTTGAGCACTACAAGCTTCTTGCGCTGGAACTCGTCTTGGCAGAGCGTGGTCTCGCCGTAGAGCGTCTGGCACAGACGTTTGCATGGCGTGTAGCGGTCCTGGGGCCTGGAGATCGTCATCTCGATATGTCGCGGATTGTGAACTGCTGCCAAGAGTCAGGGCGGCTGTGAAGAAGCCACATTCTAGAACCCCCATCGAAAGATTCTTTCGGTTGACGGGCTGACCATCACTCTTGCCACTCAAAATCTACTTGAAGTTGTCCGCTTCCAGCGTGATGTAAGGTGCACCACATCACATTAGACTCCAGCTACAGATCTATCGCGCTTCAATCTATCATAACGTTACGTTCATTGGTCACCATGCCTTCCGGGCCGACTGCCTAACGGATCCTTCCCGAACCAGTTGCGTATGGACCTTTGTGGTATCACTGTCTGAAGGAGTACCCGCCTTGGTCCCGGCGGAGGTCGTGTCATCCATGGCAGCTCCAGAGATAACTCGCGACCCTCGTTTGGACTGGACCATGATTGAATTGGCGGAAGACGCCATGGTGGATCTGGACGAGGCCTCTTCATGGAAGCGCACGATCTTGGGCCCCAACATGAAGCCCATGATCAGTGATGTACACAGCAACAGCGAGCCGCCCAGGAACACGTAGAACGGAGCAGCGGCCATGTTGACCAGATACGCCAGTGGCAGGATCACGAGGCTGCCCACGAGCACTACAAGCGACGAAGCGAACGTCCAGAAGGACTCTTGGAAGTCGGCCGAGACGTGGCGAATCAGGAACGAGATGTAGAGCCCCGTGAACAGCACGATGGCCTTCCAGAACATGAGCAGCACACTGAAGATGCCGCCAGCGTTGCACGTCACGCGATCCACGTAGCCATCAAACTCCTGGGCCTTGGTATGCGTTGTCGTAGGACCCGGAAAATCCGCAATGAACCACGCGCCGATGATTAGAATGTCGACTGCGCAGAAGAGCGCAAAGAGCTTCAGAATCCGAGCGGTCGAGATGGTCTTGCGCTTCATGGAGCTCTTCATGAACACGCGATACACGCGCAGCGATTTCACGATGAGCGAGCCAAAGATCGTGGTGAACCCGTACGCGATCAGCACCGGGCGAAGCGCGCAAAGTAGATTCGATGGCTTGTCAGCGTACACGATGATCGCAGCGCAGATGAGCACGCCTCCAAAGATCATGAGCTCCAGCAGTTCGAACTGCGAGCGCTTGATAATCGGAACCGCTCGGTTGACATAGACCAGAATCATGGCCACGACCAGAATCAAGCCCACGATGGCGGCCAATACGGCCACTGCCGCAAAGACCGGAGAGGACGTGGGCATGTACTCGCAGTCCAGCGACACGTCGCTGGGCAGACTGAAGCTGCTCGAATCGCACTCGAGCGACTTGGCCTTGTTCTTCGGGTCTGGTAACAGCCAATAGTATTTGACTGTGCGCTTGGATTTGGCATCGCATTCGGTAATGTTGTACATGTAGAACGAGGAATCGCACGCCGGTTGTGCCTCCAACCAGTTGACCCACGTGATCTCCATGCCAGTGATCCAGTCACAGGACCGACTGGTCTCCAAGGAAGGCGGAAGCGTAGAGAGCCCGCCATCGCAGTTGTAAGGCAGAGAGGAGTTGTCTGGATCCGGCACGTCCCATGCGAACGAGATCGTGCGTGAGCTGCCATTACAGCCCTTCACAACGTATTCAATATGCTCATCAAAACTGCAGAGGGGCAGTCGATCCAGCCATTTGGTCCAGGACACGTAGTTCTCTTTGATCCAACCACAGGCAGCGCCGAAGTAAGGATCCGGGTAACTTGAATCGTTGGACATATTGATGTACAGGGTCATGATGTTGTTCATCTGCAGCTCCGTGAGCGAATATTTCTCCAGCAACGTCGTGAGTCGAGAACCTGCGTTCACGATGAACTGCGCGGTGTACTTGGCCAGCAAGGTCGTGGGGAAATCAGTGCTCACGGGGTTTGTGGTGGCAAGACCGTATCCGTTTTCACCAAATGTTGCAGTGGCGAGCGCTACATTCGCTGGATCTGACTGGGGCAGGAAGACACGGCTGAATAAACCAGCGTGCTGAACGTGGAACATGTCGGGCTCGTAATGGTAGAACAGTACAGGTATACCCTGCGCTTGCATGTCCAATGCAAAGGCCTCCATGCCATTGTAGCCAAGAAAACAGAAGTATGCTGGGATACCGTTGTTGGCCAGCACTGCTTGCAGGTATCCTGGATCGTAGTAGTCGTACATCATAGCCACCACAAGGCAGACACCGCCGGCAGCTTCTCGCAGTGTGCAGGCGTAGGACCTGGAGCAACTATTGAGGCAGCCCATGCTTCCGTCGGCACATCCATTATCGGCTGGCGGGTAGTACTGGCTTCGGCTCGTGAGCTCTGTGATCGGGACACCCTGGATGACTGGTTCGTCGAGCTTGTAGCCCTCCCAATAGAGCGAGTAGTACGGGCCGTTCGGGTAAACTGTGATGTTGCGCATCTTTTTCACAAAGTCATTCGAGGTGTACAAACCAGAGCGCCCAGAATACCCGATGCTCCCAAGAGATGTCGACTCGTTGGAGAAAACCGCCAGCGTGCTCTCAATGCCGGCCGTCCAGACTTCCACATCGAGATGAGTCGGGTTGCAGATGCCTTGACCCACGGAAGACATGCGTTCTGCGCAATTCGCTGCATCGTACACTTGCACCAGCGTCACGGAGTACCCGAGAACCTCTGTTGCGATGATGGACAAGACCATGGTCGCAAGCGAATGCGAGGCCCAGCCATTCAGCTCCACGACGAGTGTTCCATCGACTGTACCGCGGTCCACGACGTTTCCATTCGCATCGACGGTCGAGCCGACGCCAAACACTTGCGTGGTGCTGGCCATACAACTGGATTGGTACGCCTTGGCTGATCTGGTGCGAGGATCTTCGAGCCGATACCTCTGTGTGTGCAGCGCTTTGTGTAGAAATGGATTCACGAGCCGCGCATTTGCATCGCGGCTGTTCGCATCGAGTCCCAACTGCTGCTCGATGGATTGGACCCAGTCCTGCGTCAAACAGGTGCCGAGGAAATGGTTGGGCGCGTACGCTGCGCATGCCGAACGCAGTGAGCAGCACAATAGCAGCACTTGACAGACCAGCGTTTTCATCTGTTCCCTCTTTACTCTTCCGCAATGAGCCGTCGTATGTTGGCTGGAAGCGATGATTGCGTGTGACATGATACCGGGCGGTTGCAAAACCAACGTCGCTCCAAAAATACACGATCAAGAGCTGCGATCGTTTTGGTGTACGTTCTCAATGGCCAGTTTGGTCCCTTCAAGGAGAAGGCTTCGCTCGGGTTGTGACCATTCCATCGCCTTATTTTGGGGATAATCCGTTTCTCGAGACCCATGACACCGCGGTGGCTTCTATTCATGGCCCCCAGGAGCAGAATATATTTGCCAGCCTGCTCAATTTTGTATCCCTCACGTGCGCGTTCGTGATAAATGGGGACAGATTTGGAAAGAATATTTTCGTTTCGACATCTCACGTTAGGAACTAAGTGTCAGTTATAGAACTGGGCACAGAGCGCATCGGGCGCGATCTCGGTGATAGATTCCAGCGCGAACCACGTGCGAGCGTAAAATTCGTTCTCGTCTTCGTCCCTTGCACTTGGTAGCGAAGTATTTGGACTTGTGGTAAAAGACCGGAGTGTTTCGATACCAGTCGTGAGCCAGAGAGGAATTGTCCCGCTCTCAGCCAATAAATGGTGAGCACGCTCAAGTGCAAAAAGCACCGCGCCTCTGGTCTCCATCTTGCTCTCTTTGCCGTCGGCTAAAAGCGCCTCGCGGTCGTGAGCACTAGGAAGCAGTGCACACAGAGATGCGGCTGAAGATTCAACCACTGACAGACTATTTGCCTGTCGACAGAGTTGGAGAAGCGGAAGATGGCCATCAAGATCCAGAGCCTGTTGGCGATTCATCTTTGGCCGAGCGATCACTGACATGCATTCACAAGCAGCAATTAGCGCGCCCTCGTCGTGACCATAACGATGCGATTGGCTGATCACATAGAGCAAGACTTGCAGTCCGTTTTGGGCAGCCACGCGACTTTTGTTGAGCGGGTTCTGGTGGCACAGACACGTAATCGCGATCGCACACGCTTCTACGATGGAAGCCAGAGTCGTGTCCACCAAAAGCTGCAGCAAAAAGGTCATGGCATCGCCGTAGCCGATCGAAAGCTGGTTCACTGGCGTGTAAGCGAGATTTGCAATGCCAATAGCAGATGCGCGAACAAGCGATGCATCCAGTTGCATATTCTTGGCTGTTAGACCTTTCGAAAGCGCAGCGTCACCTTCAACTGTCATGATCGCGCTTTGGTTCACCACGTGGTTGCAAGCGAGATTGCCGATGAGTTTAGCCGCCTCGGCCTTAATCGCCAGGCTGTTGCTCTCGCGTAGATAGCGCACTGCGACCGGTAGAAATTGGTAATTCACAATTTGAGACCGCAGGATCTCCGAATCTACGGAGTCATAATGGAGCATTAGCTTTAGCAATTCGAAAACAAATCCAGAGGCTTTAATTGTACCGTGGGACAAATTCACAAGTGCACTCAATGCATTTTGCTGCACGTCGTGATCACCTTCAAGAGGCGCATACTCTGATCGAGCGGTCTCCAATACAGCTCCTTGGACAGAGTGAAGTGTCGACGGGATCAGCAGTCCCAGCAGATGTCGTACAACGTTTTTCGAAGCCAGCACGCGCTTGTTGGGCAAGTGACTGCTTAGTGCAGCACATAATCGACTGGCTTCAGACAGTACGCGAGGGTTCCGATTGTGCTCCAGAACGTGGACAAGTGGAGCGGACACACCAGCTTTCACGATCTCCTCTTTCACATTCAGCGATATCGCAGCAGTAGCCGCATTTGCGCCTTCACTCGCAGTCGGAGAGCGGTGCCGAGGAAGCGTTTTCGGACCTTCGTGAATGGCCAGATGCGTCAAAGCGAGAAGAACTGAGCCCATGACAAGGTCGCTTAAATTTTCACGCAGCAAATGCGCCAAGAACGGTAGTGCACCCGCTTTGGTCACTTTCGGGGCTTCGGACGCAGGTAACAGCGCAAGGCTTTGCGCAAACCGAGCAAATGCGTCGTCTGTAGCGTCAACACTGACACTTCGTTCAGCATTGGAGCCTTCAAACACAAACTTTTCTTGCCATTGTTTCTGCGCTTCCTTGTCGTGTTTTTCTTGATCCAGCTGCTGCTGCAGCTCGTCGACTTTTTCTTTCCACGTCCAGCGCTCGGCCTCAATAGCGATCTGTTGCAAGTGAATGTGCTCTCTCTTGGTGCTTTTCAACGATTGCGATAGCTCATTAATACGGACTTGTTGCCTGGTTGGCAAAGCATTGACACAACACAGATTAGCTCGACAACAACGTAGATGCGATCACAGAAGAGGCAAACGTACAAACGCACTTGTGAATTTGCGCTTCAAGATCATGAATCTGAGCCAGCAGTTTCTGCTCAAGCTGGTCCTTTTCCTGCTGCAATTCAACGACCTGTCGTGATAGCTCGAGCTCCTTCGGGGTCGGTACCTCAGGGTATTCCTATATCACGAGCACCTTGTGTGATGCGGTGACACGCATCCAGACACAAACACTCAAGTCGCTTACCGCATCCTTGGGGTCCACCACGCGCATATTTGCAGAGCGTGTGCGCAGAATTGTGAGCGGATGCTAAAGTTAGTACCAAACCTGTACCTTAAATCGGGATAATTAACCCAAGAAAGTTATTCTCTTTTTTGAATAGGCATCGTTGCATTTTCTCATACAAAATTGACAGCCAGATCTGATCTCGCGCAAGTGTCGCTCACAGTTATCGCTTCAGCCGCCGGTCGCTCACTCGAATAATCTGTCTCGGAGTCATTGCCAAAATGCCACACGCTTCCACGATCGTTGTAATTTGCTCCATTTCACTGCTTTCTTCAAATGAATCATCAACGGAATCCAGAGAATCGCGAACTCCAGATAATTTCGATTCGTCCATCGTAAAAATGGTACGAAGATCGGAGATATGGGGCAGGTATGGTCTTGGATTCTTGGCACAAACACGGAATATCGAAAGCAACGTATTCATATCGACCACGAATTGCGCCATGCCATATTCACTGAAGGCGGATTGCTCAGAGTACCCCAGGAAATCGTCCAACTTTGTCATAAAGTTCCTGAAAAGAAGATCATCCAGTGCTGCCGCGATTGACTTCCATAGCATTGATACGCACTCAGGCTTCAGCAACTGCTGCGCACTCGTCAAGAATTGACGTAAGAGAACGTAGCTGGAAGACAATTCAGACGAGACGTCTTGCTGAATCGGAGAAAACGAGTCAGATGTCGTTCGAAACAGGCTATAAGACAGAATCAACATTAGTACTACCAACTCAACACAAATTTTCGCTCAAATCATACCTCTCCATGTAGGTGTACACATCGCTAAGAAATGCGTGCACGATCGCTTCGGCTCCTGTCTGCAAGCTGCTGTTGACAAGGGCCAACAGGTCCGCAATCTGCCGTTCAAAGGCGGAACTGGTAAATAACATCGCCTCGTCATCTTCAAGACCATTGATCGCTTGCTCTGATGCTTCCGTCACAGGCGTCAGCTCTACATTCTGCTGCCGTTCATGAATCGTTTGGTTTTGATTCTGCTGCTCGGATACTTCCTTTGAAATACCAAACAGATTCTTGACAGTTTTGGAGCCAACAGAATACGCTGCCGAGAAAGCTGCCGTGGGTCCGATTACAGCACCTGGCCCAGCAAATGCCTGACGCACGGCCACCGCTTCTTCCGTCGCAAGCACAGCCGTTGACGCAGATTGTGCAGCGTGAAACACGGTTTTAGAGTATTCCAAGTGGACCTGAAGCATTCGACTCCGAGACTTTTCGGACTGGACGACCTTCCGAGTCAGCTCCACAAACACACTGCTTTCTTCCCAAGATGAAAGGAGGCTGGAAAAGTATTTCGCCGCATTTACCGCGAGGAAATAGGAGTCAAGTGGTTTCCCTGTAGCCACAGAGGAGTGAATATTGGCGTCTCGAACTTGCTTCTGAATATGGCGTCGAATTTCTTGTACGACAGCGTGGTGAACTTGGGTGACATACAGATAGCGATGCTCGTCTGTCTCAATGAACATGAACCGCTGGCACAAAAAATCCAGTAGACACGAACATTCCATGGCGCAGCGAGGGATCAACCTTGCCAACTCGGTTTCTTCGTCATCGACACGTGGCTCCCAGGCCTTGACGGGGTCACTGAAGATGTGGTCGCTTAGCATTCGCTGGGCGTAGTCCAGATCCACTTTGGTCCACGCAAAGAGCGTGTCTGTCTCTTGCGTAAACACATCAACACAGCGCGGATACCACTCACGATTCGCATTGGCCCAAGACGAATAGCTAGGGATTTGGGCATCGAGGGATTGCTCGAAAAGCAGCACTTCGTCGATCGTATGGCAAAAGAAGGCCTTGTGCTGTTACCACCGAGAATCAACGATCAGTCAGAGCAGCTAAAGAGTAAGCCGATACACAACGTACCGCCAGCAGTGTCTTGATTTCCTTGTCAAGTTTTGCCTTGGCCGCTCGAATCAACGCCCGAACAAACAGCACCTGCGCGTCAAAGCAGTGGATCTGGTCTTTCCGCTTTCGCAATTCTGGCGTGATCACGTTGGCCAGGAACTGTCCATGCTCCTGCGTTTGGGTCAGGATGTGGCTCAAATACCATTCTGGCTTGGCCAGGCGGTTCGTTTTACTCTCGGGACGCTCGAAATGATATCGGAAGCGTCGAATGATCGGCTCGAGTAGACAGTTCATTGCCCAAAGCTCGTGGTGCTCAGCTTGCTTCTCACTGGACTCCGTTTGGCTCAGTTGTAGCTTCAGCAGGTAAGCAAAGGCTACAGCTACCGCACTGGATTGATCTGCGTACTGTACCAGGGCAGACGCACAAGCGTCAGTATCAGTAACGAGTCACACACACACGTCACTGTCGGGGCGAAAGCGCACCTCCGAGCCGCTCTCGTCCTCCTCAGTATGTTGCTTAGGCCATTGCATCTCCTGCAGAGCGTTCTGCAGCTTTCTCACAGCGGAATCCTTCAGCACGATCGTGAGGTCTTCAACGCGACGCGTGGCCTCTTTCTACGGACAGAACACCGCCGAATCAGACAAGATCATGGACTCTGCAGGCGTCCGAATGGCAGCAGAACTCACGCGGATGACGCTGTAGCTCTCCGGCAGTCGCTGAGCAAACAGAGAGAGCTGAGCGAATGCATTTAGCGCGTCGGTGTTGGCCTGCTCGGCGAGATCGCGCGCGTGGTTGCTCCGGGTCTCGACTTGGATCGCCGCCTCGAAGTACTTGGCCCGAGCGTCCAGAAGCTGTAGCCGCTCTGAGGCCGGACGGACAAGGCGCATGACCTCCTGGAAATGTTCCTCTGCTTGGTTCACCTCTGGAACCCACTCTCCTTCCATCACATGCGCCAGGACAAGCGGACTCGTCGCTTCGCTATCATCTGTCTGCTTCAAGTGGCCGGCAGCCCGCGCGAAATCGCTCTCCAGCGCGTCGAAATGCGCGGTTTTGGCCGCCAGATCCTGTTGCAGCTTTGCACGCAGCGTCCTCAGCGACTGGGAAACGCTCCCCCAGTCGCCACAGTCTCCTGTAGATGCCGCGATCTTGGTCTGCAGCGCGGCCCACTCGGCGGCTTCGTCCGGCATCGCCATTGTGGTCCAAAGTTCGTACAATGGTCCCTCTCTTTAGGGGTAGTTGCACGGGATTAGTGTGACCCACATAAATCGATGCAAAGGGAGTGGGTGGTACACTGTACCCTTCAACAATGCGAAATAAAATTGTGGCTTCTGCCGAATCTCCAAGAGCTGCCAAGCCTTATAGCTGGCAGCATATGAGTTCCGTTTGTCTTACGTCCGGTGCCTTTTCAAGGACTGTTTGGGGCGAATCCAGCGCCTCGTTTAGCCAGCCACAGCGTGAGCTGTATACACCAGAGCAAGCGACTATTGCTACTGAGTTTCGACGCGGCTCTGAAGCTCGATTGACGGATTAGCCTCAAGTTCACAACTCACAACCTAATGAACAATGGCAGCCTGCAAGTTCGAAATATGGCGCGAATGGTCCGGACGGGAACGAGTCGTGACACGTCGCGGGTGGCGAAGAAAGCGTTCGAAGACGACCCCGCCGTTCAAACTGGTGCGGAGAGTGTCGAAGATGCGCTCACCCAGAGTGCATCATCGAGACTGGTTGTCTTTTCAGTAACCGGCGCATAGTCAAGATCGCGCAATCCGTTTCTCCAGCCGAAAAGGCGCAGCGACTGGCCATGAAGCGACCGCCGGCTGCGTCTCCATTGACGTCTTGCTGTCCCACAGCGAAATCGGAAGAGCGATATGCTCAGGCTCGCGGCTCTTTGCTGCTGCGCATTGCAGTATGCGCTCGGAGCCCACGCGCCCAACCACTTTATCGGCACCTGCCTCACGCAGGACTGGGTCAAGTCCGTCGAGCAGCAATTGGGGCTCGATGCCACCAGCCGCGACGCCAACGCACGACTCGTGAACCCGTTCCTGCACAAGGCAGCTCAAGTCCAGCGGTACCGCCTCGAAGACCCCCGCACCAATGCCTCCGGTGCGTACAAGACCAGCTGCATGGCCAGCTCCACCAAAGTCTTTGGCGTTGGAGCCACCGTCGACGACAACGGGGACGTCGTGAGCCGCGGCACCGTCGACGGAACGCTCGTGCTGGAGCTCAGCGGCTGGACCTCGCACTCGCTCGCGACCATGGTCTTGCCGATCATCGCAGGCGAAGTGCTCGGCTATTCCATCACGCTGATCCAGGTCTCCGGTGCTGCGAATTGCGCGCAGCGAATGTAGTCTGCGGGCCAAGGCGTCTGCACGCCGACGCACCTCAATCTGGAGGTCTGGATGGCCGGCAAAGAGAGCGCCCTGGCCGTGTACGCCAACGAATCCACGTCGCTCGGCAGTGTCGGCTACGCCGGACGCGCTGGACTGTACACAACGCTTGACTTTGTTGCCAAGACGCTCAACACGACGCTGTACCCAAATGGACCGTACTACGCCAACTTTTGGCACGGCTACAAGTTGGACGAGCCGCTCATCCAGGAGGTCCCAATCACCGATCTCACGAGCCGCAGCCAGTATTACCCTCCAGCCGACTCGGGATGCGCCGACGGCAGCATGGGCTGTCTCAATAGTTGCTCTCGGTCCTATGCATGTACACTGCGGGAGGCCACTGGTGGGGTCTGCTTGGTAGTAGCCATGATGTACGACTACTACGACCCGGGATACCTGCAAGCCGTGATGGCCAACAATGACGTCCCAGCGTACTTCTGCTTTCTCGGCTACGACGGCATGCAGACCT
>JAADVF010000622.1:0-17312 GCA_023334555.1 Elongisporangium undulatum | reverse complement strand
GTGCACACTCGAGCTCCATCCTGAGCATGGCTCCAACTTGCTCGGTTGGATTGACTGGAACAGGAACTCGGAAATGATCCTCTCCAGCAAACAACATGGCTGGGAAGCGACGCCAAAAGGTAGGTAGATGCGACAGGTGGCTGGATGAGCAGAATGCTGAAGCATGGATCGAATGTGCGCGGTCCTTTTTTGGACCCCCCACAAAAAGAAATCCCCGGAACATGCGCCTTTTGCCGACGTGCAAGACCGACTCAAATCCGGTGAGTACCTGTTTGGCATTGAAGTGGCAGCTCTGCCGCGTCATGGAAGTTGAAACTTTGCGCATCGGCGAGATCGCCAAAATTGCAGAGGCCATCATCACGATTCTTGATTTGCTGCATTTATCATCGGCTGTAACACAATGCAGTGATCGAGTTGCCATGGACAAAGTGCATTCTGTTCTTTCATATTGGCAACCCAGCGTGTGACGTATTTGCAAACACGAAACGACGCGTCTGTTCACTCTCGGCTCGACCAAATTGCTTCAGGCGACGAGAGTGCTGCACGCGTCATGCCCACAGCCAACAGTCTTCACGAGCAGCTGTGCCACGTGCTCGCAAATATCCAAGAGCTCAATCGCCGTTCCAGCAAACACCAGCAAATTCGAATCACGCACTGGATCCGCAAGCTTCTAGAGCAGCCCATATCCAACCCAACGTGGCTGCGGAATGTGCTTGAATACGCCAATGTGCTGATGCACATGCTGAATGACGACGTTCGTTGCTGTATCAATGCGAGTCTATATGCCTTGAGCCATCTTCTGACTTGACTGTGATACCATTAATTATGGACAGCAGGTGTTGAGCGAGCCGTTTACAAAGATGCCACCACAGGGGCCGCTTCCAGTGCTTCCCAGGCACAAGGCAAGGCATCACCACTTGCCATGATCTTGTTTGTTGGGCTCACTAATAACCATGGCTCGTACTGGTAGGTCAATCGCGTGGCCAAGAATGCCGTTGGTGCTTCAAGTCGAATCAACAGACGAAGAACCGATTCCAACGCAAGGCTGCGGTTGCAGGTTCCGTATCCAGACAATCTTAAGGCAAGAGAATCCATCGAGGTGCGTTCCCAGCGTCACATCTTAGCCGACCCGCGTGCGTAGCTGCTCCTGGTTAACGAAGCGTCTTTGCTGCTGGGGCTTTTGGTCAGCAGATTGAAACGCAAAGCAGACAGATCCAGACGGGCGAAGGAGACGACCAATTCGAGTGGCAGCATGTCTGGAAGGGCGCGTTCGAGCGCATGCGCCGAGAGCTCAAGACCAAGGACGAGACGATCGCAGCCATGGCGGGCGAGATCACGGTGCAGCGCTTCACTCGGTAGTACGTCTCGATACTGAGGTAGCACTGATGAGGCTTCACACACGCTGGATCAGGAGCTGCGCGCGCTGGTCGCTGGGTCTGAGAAGAGCGTTGAGCACGAGCGGCAGGTGCGGACGAGTCTGCAGGCGCGGCATCTGGCCCAGGTGGAGAACCTCCGAGCAGTGCACGCGCTCGAGATCAACGAGCTCAAGAAGAAGCACCGCAAGAAGGTTTAAAGCTCATATCGTTTCCCATGCGCTGGCTGGTTGGAGCTGATCCGATGGTCGTTTGTGCTTCAAGTTGCATCAGGTGCTGGACGAACGAAGCGACCGATCGCGCCAGAGACATCGCGACAGCCTGGCATCGAAGGTGAGCCCTGCATCCGTCCGTTGATCGTCGTGTGAATACTTCCACTCACGTAGCTGGAGTCCGTTCTCAGGCGACGGCGTCCGGCGCCACGAGCTCCTCGGTGCTAGAGCTGCTGGGCTCCATCGACGCGTTTTATGTCGAGACCCTGCAACTCACGAAAGGCAACGACCTCTAATAGAGCAGCTGACTGTACTCTCTTCCTCTCTTTTCTTATCCGGTTGTTCGGAATGTATGTGTATACCATCATGTGTATAGTGCGTGTCAAATGTCGTGGGACCGCAGTGCCTCTCCCTCCTCCTCCTCCTCATGGCTCAGCAGAAGACGGCGGTGCTGCAGGGCGACGCCCGTCGGCCCGAGAGCGTGCAGACGTTCGTGCGCGAGTCCGTGGAGGACTCGTACGGTGCGGCGGACCTGTACTCGACGCTGTCGCTCATCCTGGGCCTCATCAGCTTCACGCTCAAGGTAACAACCTGATTGCTCGATGCCAAGTGACGTGGCGTGTGCTCACTCTGCTCTGCTGCAGTGGAAGTCGCTCGCGTGGGCGTCCTTCATCTTCTGCGGCGCGTCGTTCGCGCGCATGCGCAACAACGCGTGGGACATCCGCCACCAGTCGGTCTCGATCATGTTCGCGTCCATGGCCATCGTGGGCGCCTACGCCAACTACGACGAGCCGCCCGCGGCGCTCACGGAAGCCGTGGCGGCCGCCGTGGACCCGTCAGCGTCTGGATAGAGCCCCTCTTCCCATCTTGTGACCAGGACTTAACCCTCGTATGCCCATACACGTAAGCGATTTCGTATACCTTCCATGTCGTTTCGTTCACCTGGGGCGTAATTATAGCTGTCTGCGTCCATGGCGAATGGCTTGTGTCCATCATGAGAGACCGGATCACGCTGCCGCGGCCGTCGGACGCGACCCAGCGGCCAGCTTTGCAGCAGCAGCAGGACGATGATCGGTCTGGACGCGAAGACCAGCCCATGGAGCGCTCGCCTGGGCGGTCCAGCTTCCAGCACAAGCTCATGAAGCGCCCGAGGTCGCCGGGCGTCCATGCTGCTGCTGGGTACACAGCGCTGCCACCATTGACCGCCAACCGGCCCAAGACGCCCATGCCGCTGGAAGAGAAGATGCAGCGGCAGATGCGGTCGTTCCTGCAGAACTTCCTCGCGAACGAGCGCGGCCAGTTCCAGTCCGTGATCGACCTGCATCAGCATGCGCTGGACTCCGGTATCACGGTCACGGACGCCACGCTGCAGGAAGTGGTCAACACGGTGCCGCACGTGCGCGGGCTGCGACTCACGGGCTGCACGCAGATCACGGACGCCGGCATCTGGGCCATCGCCCGGCAGTGCGCGCAGCTGGACGCGATCTATCTGGCCGGCTGCGAGCGCATCACGGAGCTCGGGCTGCGGCTGCTGGCGCACAACTGCCGGCTCGTGGTCGTGGACCTGAGCGATTGCCCGCAGCTGAACGACACGATCCTGCAGACCATCGCGGCCGGCTGCTGGATGATCCAGACGTTCATCATGAAACGCTGCCAGCGCATCTCGGACGCCGGGATCGTCAAGATCGCGCAATGCTGCAAGGATCTGCGGCATCTGGACGTCTCGGAGTGCGATCGCGTGGGCGAGTACGGTGACAAGGCGCTGGTCGAGATCGGCCGCTGCTGCCCACAACTGCGCGTGCTGGACCTGTTCGGCTGTCGCCATGTGCACGATCTCGGCGTGCGAGCTATCGCCCGAGGCTGCCCGCTGCTCACGACACTCAAGCTCACGGGCTGCCAGGGCGTGAGCAGTGTGGCCATTCAGGCGCTGGCCAGGCAGTGTCATGAGTTGGAGATCCTCTCGCTGGCGGGCTGCGTCAAGACCACAAACCAGGACCTGCGAGAACTGGCCATCCACTGCCAGCGGATCTCCTGGCTCGACATCAGCGGCAGCCCCAACATTGACGCCCAGGGCGTCCGCTTCCTGGCCCAGAACTGCGCCAGCATCACGTACCTGAACCTGGCCAACTGCCAGCGCGTGGGCGACGCCGCTCTGGACGAGCTGGCGCGCGGCGTCAACAAGTCGCTGACCACGCTCTCGCTCGCAGGCTGTGCCCGCATCTCAGAGTCCGGTGTGGACGCGCTCACGACCAAGTGTACGAACCTGACGACGCTCGACCTCACGGACTGCGCGCAGATCGGGCGGCGGTTCCTGCAGAAGCTGGTCATCAAGCTCGAGTTCGTGGAATGGGCCTCGACCTTCTTCGGCTACCAGCCGCTGCCAAACGCGGCCGAGCTCTGCAGACAGCGTGATCGCCGGCTGCTGGAGCTGCGTAGCTGCATCCAGATCCAGTCGGCCATGCGAGGCTGCCTCGCGCGTGGTGGGCTGTGGCAGGCCCGCCTGCGATTCGTGGAGAAGCGCATCCTGCCCAAGATCCAGGCCAGAGTACGTGGCTTCCTGGTGCGCAAGCAGATCGCTCTGGAGAAGCAGCTCAAGCGTGAGAATGAGGCTGCCAGGATCATCGGAAGAGGCTACCGCGATCTGCAGCTACGCCGCATGCTGGCACGAGCCAGACGGCTTCGTCGCATCCGAGAGAACGAGGACCAAGCCGCGCTCATCTTCCAGAAGATCTATCGTGGCTACTGCGATCGCAAGCGTGTGGCAGCCATGCGAGAAACCATCCGACAACAGCGCCAGTTTGAAGCTCGGATCCAAGTCATGCTGGAGCTCGCAGCCATCAAAGTGCAGCGCGCGTATCGCGGCCACCAGGGCCGGTCCGATGCTGCCCTCAAACGCGCCGCTCGTGAAGCCAATCGACGGCAGGCCGAGCGAGAGCTCCACTCTGCGCTATACATCCAGCGGCTGTATCGCGGCCACCAGGCTCGCAAAGTGCGCAACGCCAGGATAGCGGAGCTGCTGCATATGAAGAAACAGCAGATCGGAGCCGTCAAGATGCAGAAGGTGTTCCGAGGCCACAAGGGCCGGCGCAATGCGTGCCTTCTGCGTGAGGAGGCCCACGAACTGCGTCGAATCAATGCAGCCATGACCATCCAGCGGCACTGGCGTGGACTGAGAGACAAGCACCTGGCCGCCGTGCTGTTGGGGCTGATCAAGCTGCGAGCGCACGAGCACGTTGCCGCACGCAAGATCCAGGGCGCGTACCGCATTCACGCGTCCAAAGGGTTCATGAAAGCCATGCGCTTGGCTCTGCAGGCCCAGGCTCGTAGACTCAAGGCCGCGATGGATATCCAACGCGTTCTGCGTGGTCATCGTGCGCGTGGAGAAGCCGAGGTGCAGCGTGAGCTGCAAAAACTGCAGGTCCAGGCGCGGCCGCTGTTCGCCAAGGAAGCTCGACTGAAGGCGCTGGTGGATGACCAGCGAGAACGGGTCGAGAGTCTGACCCACAAGCTGCAGGCGGACGAAGACGAAGAGCGCATGCTCACTGTGGAGCTGGGCAAGACCATGCAGATCAAGACCAAGTACCACGACTCCAGCCGCATCACAGGCACACCGCAGCGGTATCTGACCCAGTATCTGCAGGTGCAGCTTGCCGACCAGCTCCGCGCCAAACGAGTCGAGATCGCGCTGGATACGCGCAACCTGGAAGCGCTGACGTTGACCTACAGCGACACACAGAAGCAGCTGCGGCTCGTGCGGCGCGAGCTGGAGCCTCTGACCGATGGCGTGGTTAAAAAGACCAGAGCCAATCGCACCAAACGGCTGCAGGACACGGTGCGCTTGCAGCGCTGGGCCGCCACCAGCATCCAGCGCGTGTTTCGAGGCTTTCGAGTGCGCTGCGCAGTGGCCGAAGGCGGGAACTGCTGGATCGAGATGTGGGACGCAGAAGCTAGGCGTGCATACTACTACAACACGTTCTCTGGGCTCACGCGCTGGCAGCGGCCGTTGGCCATGGACATTTTCCAGGACCGATTCGCCCAGCCGATCTCTTTGTATGGCGATGAAGAGCCAACAATTGAGCTGTCTCCGTTAGCCAGCAGCACTCGCAGCAACAACGAGCCATCATCGACGACTGGGAAGGTCTCTGCAAGCAACTGGTTTGAAGCGTTCGACGACCGGATCAGCGCGACCTACTACTTCAATCGCAGCACGAAGGAGTACCAATGGACCAAGCCGGATACGTTGGACACGGCTTTCTTGACCGACAGCCAGGCCACTCGACGGCGGCACGAGTGGCTCGAGGAGCAGCTGGAAAGCGACGACATTTCGGTCCTGCTGTCGCTCACGCAGGCTCGTGGCCAGCCGCTGGGCGCTTGGGAGACGCGGGTCGACCCGGTCAGCGAGCACTTCTTCTATTACCACTCGCTGAGCGGCACGATCAAGGCGTCACTCTCGCCACGCAGCGTGCATGCATCTCTGGGCGAGCCTGCGATGGTCTCGACTCGGCGGACAGCGCGAAGCATTGGCATCGACACCAGTGCGCCTCGCTCGCTGCATTGGCAGTACCGATACGGCTACGAATACGATCCGGACGGCCGTCTGGTGCCCAGCAAAGCGCGCCGGCCGATCTGGACCGAGCACGTGGATCAGGCCTCGGGCTGGCCGTACTTCTTCAACGCGCTCACGAACGAGTATCGATGGGAGAAGCCCGTGGACTTTGAGGCCGACTACGAGTCCTTCAGCCGCAACGTGAACCCGTCGCGCGAGTGGTTCCTGGCCTCGTTCGCCTCGCAGCAGCAGCCGTCAGCCTCAGCGTCTGCAACAGCAACAGCAACAGGCTCGGCCTCGTCATCCTCTCGATCGCAGACCAAGACGCGGTCGCTGGGCAAGAAATGGATCGAGTGCGTGGACGACGAGACGCAGAACACGTACTACTACAACGAGATCACGGGTGAGACCCGGTGGTCGCTGTCTCCGCGCAGCGCTCACGACACGTCAGACCAGAACGACCAGCTATCGCTGGCGCTGCATGCCCAGGTCAAGCAGCTGCGCGAGAGCCCCGTACCGTACTCGGCCCGCGACGTGCACATGCAGTGGCTTGAGACCGCGATCACGGAGAAGAATTGGCTCAAGGTCGGCGTGCTCGTGGACCAGATCTTCATCCGCGAGCAGAGCCAGGTGGTGACACAGCGCCAAAACAGCGAGCGTCAAGCCAAGGCCAACGACGCAGTGGCAGAGGCTGAGCCCATGGTAGCGGCAGTAGCAGATGAATGGACGGAGATGCAGGATGAGGCTGGCAACACGTACTACGTCAATGGATCGACTGGCGAGACGAGCTGGAGCCAGCCTACGCTGCAGCAGCAGCAGGAAGCGAGTGAATGGACGCTGGCGTACGATGAGCAGGGCAACGCGTACTACTACAACACGCGCACGGGCGAGGCTTCGTGGACTGAGCCGTAGCTGTTGTTCAAATGCACTTGTTGAGCTGTGTTTTCCATCATTAAACTCACTGTCCTAACGTTTGCGGCTGGGCTGGCTTCTAGGCTTCTTGCCGCAGTTGCACTACTTACTCCAACACATTCATGGCGATAAGCTTGGTCTCGGTGTACTCCTCCATGCCCAGGTGCGAGCCCTCGCGGCCGAGCCCGGACTGCTTGACGCCGCCGAACGGGGCCTGCACGTTCGACACCACGCCCGTGTTCACGCCGACCATACCGACCTCCAGCTCACGCGCCACTCGCCAGGCGCGCGACAGGCTGCGGGTGTAGAAGTAGCCCGCGAGCCCGGCCTCCGTGTGGTTGGCCTTCGCGATCGCTTCTTCCTCCGTGGCGAACGGGATAAGCGGCACCACGGGGCCGAAGATCTCCTCGGTCCACACCTGCATGCTCTCGTCCAGGTTCGTGAGCACCGTGGCCTCGAAGAAGTTGCTGCCGTGGCTGCTGGGCTTGCCGCCGGCCACGGCCTTGGCGCCCTTGGCAACGGCATCGGCCACCAGGCCGGCGGTCTTCTGGAACGCGGCGTGGCTCACGAGCGGGCCAAGCTGCACGCCCGGGGCACGCGGGTTGCCCATCTTGAGCTGCTCCACGCGCGCCACGAACTTCTTGGAGAACTCCTCGTACACGCCGTTCTGCACGAACACGCGGTTGGGGCACACGCACGTCTGGCCCGTGTTGCGGAACTTGGCGCCGATCAGACCATCCACAGCGGCGTCCACGTCGGCGTCCTCAAAGATGATAAAGGGTGCGTTGCCGCCCAGCTCGAGCGACAGACGCTTGACGTTCGAGGCCGACTGCTCCATGAGGATCTTGCCCACGCGCGTGGAGCCCGTGAACGAGATCTTGCGCACGTCGTTGCTGAGCGCCAGTGCCTCGCCGACTTCAGCCGCGCGGCTGTTGGGCGCCGTCACGATGTTGATCACGCCGTCAGGGATGCCAACTTCCTGCGCCAGCTTGGCCAGCGCCAGCGCTGACAGCGGCGTCTCCGCCGCAGGCTTGACCACGGCCGTGCAACCGGCCGCCAGGCACGGACCCAGCTTGCGCGTGATCATGGCCAGCGGGAAGTTCCAAGGCGTGATGATGCCGCACACGCCCACGGGGTCCTTGACCGCAATCATCTCCTGGCCGTAGGTCGTGGCCGGGATGGCAAAGCCAGCGGCCGTGAGCGCCTCGTGCGCGTAGAAGTCGATAAAGCCAGCGGCGTAGGCGACTTCGCCCTTGGCTTCGGCCAGAGGCTTGCCGGACTCCACCGACATGATCGTGGCCAGATCGTCCGTGTTCTCACGGATGGCCGCGAACCACTTCTTCAGCAGCAGCGAGCGGGCCTAATAATGCAAACACAGCTGTCAGTCATGGGCTTGCAGCACAGAGAGCAATGATGAAGGTGCTTACGTGAGGAGAAGTCTTTCTCCACTTGCGCTGGGCCGCCAGGGCAGCGGCGATGGCTTCGTGGGTCTCGCGGGCACCCATATCCGCCACACGCGCGATCTCCTGCTCTGTCGCAGGGTCTAAGCACAAGATTAGTCAGCATATGCGTTCATATCCAAATTCGATTGCAGAAGCACTTACCAACGATAGCAAAGTGCTTGGCGTTGTGGCCGTCGACCCACTTGCCGTCGATCAGGCCCTGCGTGCAGAGCAGATCGCGGTTCTGGACCTCGGCGTGCAGGGAGGAGGTGGACATGGCCATGGTGCTGCGGGGGCTGAGGCTGGCGAGAGCAGAGGGGCGCAGGGGGCGGGCCACAGCGCGAAGCATCGGGTCGTCACTTGGGGTCAGATCTGGAAATGTGGCTCCCTGCTGCAAATGGAATGATTAGCAAGAGTACCGTGAAGCAGAGCTCTAAGGCACAGGGCGTACGCTCGCACATTAGAACCTGCGTACGCTCGCTCCGCCGTATTGCAGTTCATTATGGCGAGTCAAAAGCGAGCGTACGCCGGACCGGAGCGGACAAAAGCCGGGGCGTTAAGCGACTCATCCCCTCAGATGGCCTGCCCAGCGGCGGCAAGTATAGCCCCGGACGCCAATGTCGCAAACAGAAAAACGCGTAATTACGCATTTGACGTACCGTTTTGAGTGGTACATACTCGGGTGACGCCATCGACGTCGACGCAATGCCGAAGGTTGCCGGTGGGATCGGAAGCTGATTCGGCTGGTGCTCGGACTTCCATGCCGTCGCGACTGCGTCCGGCAGGGCTTGAGCCATTAATACATCGCCCTGCGCCTCGGTCATGACCGTATCTTCGTCGTCCGGAGCCGGCGTGAGGCTAGAGCGATGGCGCTTTTGCTGCCGTAGGTAGCCATTCACGCGGCGCACACTAACGGGCAGATCAAGATCGTTCCGCAACTCGCGCGCCGATACGTGGCCGCGCGTGGTGGCTTCTTGCAGCAGCCGCTCCATCTCTGGCGCCGAGAGCTTGCAGGGTCGACCCGTGGCCTTGCGCGTGTTGTAGCCCTCGGGGTCGTTGAGATAGGACCCCACGACTGTGCGCGACCTCTGCAACTGAGTCGCGATCGCGCGCAGACTCAGGCCCTGGTCCCGCGCCGCTCGGATCTGCGCGCGCTCCTCCTCACTCAGCACTTTACCTCGCCCCATTCTTCGGTGGGTGGGCTCAAGCTAATAGCTGGCAGGCGACAGTCCGTAGCTCCTGGCTGCGATGATCTGCTTCAAGATCATCATCATCAACACACCATCAAACGCCGTTTCTACCCCTGTCGTATCATTATGACCCACCTGCTCCCACGCTCGCACACTGCCGGCTAAAACGAAAACGCCTCCCCCCACCAAAACCCCAGATCCCCTCTGCTAAGTACGCTTTTGTGGTGACGAACTTAGTCATGGGCATGCGCGAAAGCGAACCTAAGTGCGCACTTAATGGGGAGGCACGCGCTCATTGTTCGCGTATCATTCGGAAGCCACCATGTCGATGCCCAACGGAGTGCTCTCGGCGGCGGAGCCGGCTCCGCTGCCCCGGCTGCTGGTGCTCTATGCCAGCGAAACCGGCAACGCGCAGGACGTAGCTGAGTACGTGCAGCAGCTGGCCTGGGCGCGTAACCTGTGCGACACACAGGCCATGGCCATGGACGCTGTGCCCTTGGGTAGTGTGCTGCCCAGCTGCTCCATGGTCGTGTTCGTGGTCTCGACCACGGGCGATGGTGAGCCGCCGCAGAACATGCGCACGGCCTGGCGTAGTCTGCTGCGCAAGAACCTGTCGCCGCAATGGCTCGTGGGTGTCCAGGTCGCAGTGTTCGGGCTCGGCGACTCCAGTTACGCCAAGTACAATGCCGTCGCGCGACGGCTGCAGGCGCGTCTGGTGCAGCTCGGTGCCAAGGAGCTCGTGGATAGAGGCCTAGGCGATGATCAGCATGCTCTTGGCTACTATGGAGCGCTCAATCCGTGGCTGGGCAAGCTCTGGGACGTCGTGCTGGCGCAGCATCCGCTGCCTGAGGGCTTTGTCATCAGTGACAAACCTGTCGCGATCGAGCCGCTGTATCAGGTCATGTTCCACGCAGACGACAGCTCTGAAGCTGAGACGGCACGCGCTGCGAACGCGCAGACAGATAGCTCTGAGTTCTACGCGCCGCCACGCAACGCAGTGCACGAGCAGATCTACATGGCCACGTTGAAGGAGAACAAGCGAATCACGGCGACCGAGTGGACCCAGGACGTGCGTCATCTCGAGTTCGAGCTTGTCAAGGGTGCTTCGGCATCCACTCCGCTGTTCAAGGCCGGGGCCATTGCGGATATTTACGCAGAGAACACCTCGGGAGTGGATGACCTGCTTGCGTACGTGGGCGTGGACGGCTCCAAGGTCGTGACCATTCTCTCTGCTGACGGCTCGCCGCAATCAGACCTGCCCTCACCATGCACCATGCGCGATCTGTTTACCAAGTACCTGAACATTCTGGGCACGCCCCGACGCAGTTTCTTTGACAAGCTGTCGCTGTTTGCAATTAATGCGGAAGAGGTACGCTATCGAATCCCCCAATAGTAGTCTACTGGAGCCAGGAGGATACTGAATGCTGCTTGCGTTATTGCAGAAGGAGAAGCTAGAGGAGCTTGCGTCGCCCGATGGAGCCGATCTGCTGTACGACTACTGCATCCGAGAGAAGAAGACGTACGTGGAAGCTCTGGGCGATTTCCCAAGCGCCAAGGCTCCGATGGCCATTCTGCTGCAGCTGATTCCTCGCCTACGCCCGCGATCGTACTCGATTTCATCGTCTTCGCTGCTGCATCCAGGCAAGGTGAGTGGTGCCCTACTTAACTCGTTTGTTGGCTGGAATTCCTCATGTTGGAATGGCTGTTGTCAGGTGCATCTTACTGTCGCAATTGTGGACTTCCTGACCCCGTACAAGCGCCGTCGCCAGGGCATTTGCTCGTCCTTCTTCCAGTCGCTTGATCCGCTCACGGACGTGAACCGTGTGGTTCCCATGTGGATCAAGACTGGGCTCTTCGACCCCCCTAGTCGCGACCAGGACATGCTGCTCATTGGGCCAGGCACTGGACTGGCCGCCATGCGAGCCATTGTCCAAGAGCGGCAGGTGCAGCGCATCACCTCCACATCACTGGGCCACACGTATTTGTACTTTGGCTCACGCCACGAACAGAAGGATTTCCTGTACGGAGAGGAATTAACAGCGCTTGCCCAGTCAGGCGACCTCACGGCGCTTCACACGGCCTTCTCTCGCGATCAGGACCACAAGATCTACGTGCAGACGCGGCTGGCCGAGCAGAAGCAGCAGGTCTACGAGTTTCTCATGAACGGCGGCTATTGCTACGTGGCTGGCTCCGCCAAGCGCATGCCCACCGACGTCTACGAAGTGCTGCGGGATATCCTGCGCTCCGTGGGACAGATGTCTCTACGCGATGCCGAGTCCGTTATGAAAGCCATGATCCGCACCAAGCGATACGTCGTGGAGTCCTGGTCATAGAAACGCAGTAGTGAGTGAATGAGATAAAGGGATTCACGAATATACAGCCACACCATTAGACAACCAGTACCCGACTCGTACGGTTCTCTGGTCAAACCTAACAATGCGGCCGGCGCGAACTCTCGTTCGCGCAGCTGCGTTCGTGTTTAGAGCAAGACTGTCGCAGCGCTTCCAGTGCAACTGGACACGCTGGCGCAGGAGAGGACGACGACGAAGGCTAAAGGTCAACGCCCGTGGTCATGTGCGACTCCGTATTTCGGGGGGAGTGGTAGTACGAGCCGCTGAGAGCAGGCACGGACCGTGTGGCGGTCTTCAGCCTTGCCATAATATTCCACAACCGGATGGAATCGAGAGGATTAGATTGACCTCAGTGGCAATGTTCCTCGTTTGATGCAGAGATGCATCGCCAGACGCGTTTCCCAGCCTCATTTTCGAGATGACGTGGTGCGTGAGTTATGGGATCTGATAAGAACGAGCTGCAGCGATGGATGAACGCTGGCGTCCAAGTCGCGATCGAACTGCAGATTACAGCCACGCGGAGACGCTTCAGACCGACCAAGACCCGCAAGAGGTTGGCTTTCATCTCCCTGGAAGTCCCACAATGGTGACATTCCGACTGGAAGCGCTGTATCATGGAGTGACAATCAAAAACACCCGGATCGTGATCGACTTGGCTCTATTACTCGCCAAGATAAACGCTTGGGCCCTGCCAATGTTGAGCCAAAGAGCAGACCAAACACGACACGAAGGCCGTATTGAAGAACTCTCAGAGCATTTCAGCCGACACCGCCCTGCTGACAACATTGCAGCGTTGAATTGTGCTGTCCCACTGCAGCTGAATTGAATGCAGCACTTCAAAGTACGAAATTAGATGTGCTGCGATGGAAAGACGTGTCGTCGTTTCGCTTTTGCTCATCGTCGTGTTCATACTTGTCAGGCTTTTGCTGTAGTCCGTGTGGATCCATGGACCACAAAGTCACGACTGATTACACGCGCTTGCTGGCGAATGCGAACGTCAAAGTACGTTCTCGCACTGAACAGCGTCTGGAGCAGCAAGCAGCAGTAGCTCAATGGTTTCGCCGTTCAGGTCTATGTGCGTGCCCGCCCCTGCGCCGATGGGCAGGAGCCGCCGGAAGACATGTTCGAGCGCAAGAAAGATTCGTCCAAGAACATCGTCATCAAGGTACGCCACGCACCACGGATCGTTCGACACGGCCACAGCTGATGCCGCTTGCTAGGACACGGAGCGGATGCAGTACGGAAACCACGCGTTCAGCTTTGATAATGTAGGTGACTGGCGTCCTGCAACAGCAACAACAACAGAATGCAGAAGCTGATCGTTCGTCTCTGGTATCATCAGATCTATTGGACGGACACGACTCAATCCACGATGTTTGAGGCTGTACGGTACAAGCTGTTGGTGGACACACTCCATATTGCATCAGTTAGATCACTCACTCTTTTGAACGCTGTAGACGAGCAAGCAGCTGGTGGACTATGCCATCAAGGGCATCAACAGCTGCTGCTTTGCGTACGGCCAGACTGGATCCGGCAAGACCTTCAGGTGCGTCTGGCTTTGATTGCGCCGGCCGGCGCTACCGACGTGGCTCGTGTTGATCATCGCCTACGGTTCAGTATCTTTGGCGAGCCGGGTGAGAAGGCCGGCCTGCTCTCACGATCCATCGAATACCTCTTTGAGCGCATTGAGAGGCACGAGAATGCGTCCAAGGTCCGGGCAATGAACGAGTTCAAACAATGAGTTGTCTTCGTCTGATACTGATAATGGACATAGGAAGTCACCTTGGTCGTCAGCTTTCTGGAGATTTACTGCGATCGCGTCCGGGACCTCGCGCGCGAGTGAGTATACTCACACCTCAAGTCCAGAGCTGGATCAGTCTAAGCCTGTGCTTGTGGTCGCTGCTGTTAGCTATTTGAAGAAAACGGGTCGACCCTTTTCCTATCAGACGTCCAGCAGCACCGAATGGTTTCTTCGCCAGGTACGAACTCCTGTTGCAGCTCTTGATTGCGAGGATTCCGCTTCTAAATGACTGCATTCATGCGGCTCGTAGCAGCAAATGCATCGGTCCGAAAGCGCCTCCAGGTAAGCCAGAACATGGATAAATGACCGCTTTGTCAGTACCAGTTCTCAGTTGGCTGTGTATTGCTGTAGTTTTGGATCCAACCCAAGCAAGGTCGATGAAGAGTACGACTATGAGAAGGGTATATGGACCAATGTGCGATGATTCTGGGTCAGCAGCATGGATCTGATTGTGTGTTTGCGCTTTTGTGCCAAGCCAATTTCGAAATCCACGAGGACGCGCAGGGCCGAGTCTTCGTGAAAGACTTGTCGCTGATCACCGTCACATCGCGCGAGGAAGTGGATGCGCTGATCCAGTCCGGTCTGAAGCTGCGCGCGACCCACGAGACCAAGATGAACGCCGTGTCTTCTCGCTCCCATACTGTGTTCACAATCCACATCTTCCAGCAGAGTAAGTGGCACGTGTCGACAGTTGGCTCTCACCCATTGCGCTATCTAAGATCTCTCTGTATTTGTGGTCGGCTCTAGTTCGGGAAACGGATGAGATCATCTACGGCATGCTCAACATGGTGGATCTGGCCGGGTGAGTTCCAGGTCCTGGGATTTGCTTTGCACCTGAGTTGCGCTTACATTGATATGCTTGCAAATAGCTCTGAGCGGCTGAAGAAGAGTGAGTCCGATGGCCAACGCCTGAAAGAGGCGCTGCATATCAACTCGAGCCTGAGCGCTGTGGGCAAAGTGGTCATGTCGCTGGACCCCGAAAGCGGGTACAACTACATCCCGTATCGTGACTCGAAACTCACTCGGCTGCTCCAGAACAGCATCGGTTCGTACAGCGTAGCGTTGCTTCCTTCCTACCAGGTTTCTGCTGATGGTTTGAGTAATCGTGGACTATTACGCAGGCGGCAATTGCTTTACGATGCTGATCGCTACGATCCATCCGACCAAAGACAACTACGAAGAGTGTCTGGGAACACTCCAGTTCGCGAATCGATGTCGCTCGGTTCAGAATCAAGTAAATGATGCCATGCCGGCTCTGCCCTGGCGCTGTACTAACTATTTCCTGTTACTGCGTGGCATTACAGCCGCGAGTCAATCACATCAATGGATCGATCGCCGATAAAGATCGGCGGATACGGAAGCTGCAAGAGGAGCTCGCGATCCTTCGCCGCCAGGTGGAAGGCCTTCGATCCGAATACAACAATAAATTTGTGGCTGCACTCAACGATTTGGGCTTCGATGCCGAAGAGATCACGGAAAGCGGGGAAATCAAGTTTGCGGTTCGATCGTTTGGACTTCGCTGCGTTGTCATTGAGTCCTTTGTACTCATGATGTGGTGTCCATTAATTACTACACAGGACGGCTTGGTACTGCGCTCTGTTTTCGCTGAGAAAAGTGGGAATGAGGAGGAGCGATCGTCCATGCAAGCAGTCATCGAAGGACCAGCGCACGTGTTGCGACGAACCAACGGTCGGAAATGCTATTGGATACTCTCGTATGAATGACATGAGCGAATAACACGACGGCCAATCTACCACAGAGATATCCCGCGCAGACCGAGACAATCTGCGCAAGAAATATACCAATGCGAAGAACAATTTCACGGTCGTCGTGGTGCGTGTGTGCGTTTGATGATTGGGAATTGCATTGCGTTGTCTGTTAATGATCGGTTAATCTCTCTGGAATTGGGCAGAGCGAGGCTCGGAAGGATAAAGAAGAAGCGAGGAAGCTGGTGAATGATCAGAAACGGCGGATCATCGCACTGGAAAGCGCATTGATGCAAAAGACCAAAGAGTACGAACGCGCTTTGGCCTCTGAGCAGGTCAAGCACCGAGACGAGATCAAAGAGCTGCTCAGTCACAGCAACCCGCACTCGAGTAGCAATTGCAGACGAGGAAGCGAGTCTACCGGGTGGCAGCGCTCCTCATTCGCTGGAAAAGGCTCGACGGAGATGCTTGAGAACCCGAAAGCGCCACGCGCCACACAGCAGGAGATGGTAAAACGTTGATTGCAATGCCGCTTTTGGACAATACAATCGGACTAACCGTATCCTGTTACCGAGCACAGCTGCTCCAGCAGATTAAAGCCATGGAGGCGTCCAAAGGCGACGAAATAGCGCTCATTCGGCAGCAGGTATGGAGCGAATAACCTGGACTGGGTTGCTCTGTGCTTTGGTGATTATCCAATTTATTAGTGCGATCAGATTCTCAAGAACAAGGCGGAGGAGCTGGAGGCCACGAATCATAAACTGCAGCAGATCCAGAGCGCTACCAGTCAGATCATGGACGTACGTATGAAAATGGAGCCTCGTTTATTCTATTATGTGAGTTCACTGACTCACGGTTTTAGAATTTGCGTGAGGATTGCGTGCATTTATATGCCTACGTTGGCAAATTGCTCAACTCTCTGGAGCAAGCACAAAGGTTGCAAGGCTTCGACTCTCCGGTATGACTCGCCCATGACTCAACTGATTGGCGTTTGTTTGGTATAGAACGTCAACCGTGATAGCACCGAAAAATATTCTCGCGGACCCGACAAAGTTGCGTCATTTGAAGGCCTTGGTGAGCTCTTGAAGCAGTCAACTGTTGCTATGTCGCGCTTTATTCATTCTACGTTCTTTATAGGTGGCTACAGATCCACTACGCCACCTTCAGCATATCAGCCGCTCGTTTGTCCCCAGTAAGGAAGATTCCAAGCTCACAAGGCCAGTCTCAGCCCCAGTACGTCGATCCAAGACGATCGACTACCCGACGGTGCTCCGTAATCGAGTGAATCAAACCCCGAGTGGGAGTTCCATCGAAACGGAGAATCCAGAAGAGAAATCACCAGAGAGCAGCAGGAAGCCGCCAGTCTCGGCATTCATCAGTAAGGAGGTACTATCTGAAGGGAGTGAAGGCGCTCATCTGCGAGCACTTTTGGAGGAAGAGGTAGGAAGGACGCTTTGCCTTTGCATCAGGTTCCCTGACTAATGAGCGTATATTTTGCGTCGACATGAAAAGCGCAAGAAGAACCGAGCATTGAAAGCGGCGAATGCATCCCTGACAAGACATCGCACTCGCCAGATAGGGAAGCACTAGCGTCTGGTCGAGTAGCAGCCAATGTTTGCTGCAAATAATCCGTTTGGGCATAGAAATATTGAGCTCGATCTTGAGACCGGGATTGATTGTCCCGATTGCTTTTCATTGGAGCGATTCCCGCAGCCGATCTGGCACTTCAAAATTCAGAATATATTAGTTTGGTTAGGGAGGAAAATGTGCACCAGATTG
>JAADVF010000621.1:0-17415 GCA_023334555.1 Elongisporangium undulatum | reverse complement strand
GCGGGTCGTATCTGAAAGTGCCGGTTGTGATCAAGTTTGTGTCGATGGAGACAGAGCAAGAGCGCGTTCAATTCTTCAAGGAAGCGGGCATTTGGCATCAGATATGCAAGAAGAACCCGTACATTCTCCGCCTTCTCGGGGCTTGCCAAGTCAGCTCGCCGGGTATGTTCTTGTGCGAAGACTCGACCAGCGGCAACTTTGCGGACTATTTCGCCGACGGCAGGAACCGTCATTGTATGTGGAAGCTCTTTTATGAGTCATCGCTTGGTATGCTACACCTGCAGAGTCTGGAGATCGTCCATGGAAACCTAAAATGCAACAACTTGCTTGTGGGTCCTGACGGCGCGGCCCGGGTATCTGATTTTGGCTTTGCCTTTCAACGCAGCGCTGCCAGGAATCTCAGCAAGAAGCTCCAGTCGGAGGAACTGAAGTGAAAAGCACCAGAGACTATTCGCGGTGATGTCGAAAATCCGATCCTTAAGTCGGACGTCTATTCCTTTGGAATGTGCATAATTGAAGCGCACACGGGCAAGGTCCCCTTCGATGGCTTCTCAGACGATGCTATCACCGATGCTGCATTTGAAGAGTTACCGGTGTGCTGTCCAGTGGGTATGGACGAAAGCATCTGGGCGTTGGTTAAAAAAATGACAAGGTCACATCTGGCCGATCGCATTGACATGCAGTACGTCAATTATGAGCTTGAGAAGATTAAGATGAAGAAGCCAAACACGTGGAACATTTATGCTCAAGCTGCAGTAAGCCTTTGTCTGTCACAGATAAATTCTGCTCCGGATGCGGTGCGTCCCGAATCTCCACTGCGAGACCTGAAAACGCTCAGGTTACTGAATTGGGCAAAAACTTGGAGCTGCTAGCATCCAAGTGTGAGTCAACGCTCAAGAACCAATTGCTATGTCTTCATGTGTATGACCGACTTCGAGAAGTGTGGAAACACCTTCAGAAGATGGACCAAGATGATGGAGTCCAGGTCGATCAAGATGTCGTGGTAAATGCATTGGATCTGGTAGCTACATTTTGCGATTTCGTTGAAGAGTTGCTGGTCAAGCGAGTAAAAGTCATGGATCAGCTGATCGGGAGCGTGACGTATTATCAAGACTAGAGGACTATCACGTTAAAATTGACATGTTGGTCGTCCAATTGAGCATCGGCAAAGCTGATACTTGGCGACAACTGTGGAGTCAACGTCATGCGGATATGATCGAAAGTCTGCGCAACCGAGTGCAAAACAATGACAACATGCTGGAGCACGTTTCCGAAAAAACTCTTCTTCTATTGGAGGCGGAAATTGGGCAATGCCATGGCCAAAAGCACCTTCCAATATTGCAATTGGCGCGTGAGATCAATGTGGATTTTTTGAATAGCAACTGTACGGTCACCATCAGTGTTGTCAGAGCCACCGATCTTGACGCTGCAGACTACAATGGATTGAGTGATCCATACGTGAAATTTCGCGTCGGCAACAAGACTCATACAAGTGAGCGGGTCAAAACGAATTTGAATCCGATGTGGCCAGACAACGCCGTTGACTTCATTGTGAGCCGGATGAATCCCGAAAATTTGAATGTCGAAGTGTGGGACAAGGACATCTTGACACCGGACAACCACATAGGCACATTGTGTGTTTCACTGAGTCCATTTGTCGTGGGGCCGCGATCATCTGTGCAAGAAGTGGCGTATTCACTGACTGTGCCGGAAGCATACGTAGGTCAGAACCGTGAAAGCAAGCTTTACCTCAGGATAGCTGTTGATAACAACAGTATTGCGCCATAAAATATGCTCGTACCATTGTACTTGACGGTTTTTTTGGCTTTTGATCCCATGTGGAAGCCGTTTTCGTTTCCACCAAAAACAGCCAATTGCTCGCATACTATTGATTTTCAGGGTAATAAAGATCAGGGCCATGCTCCCGTGCTCATCTAAGTCGCCATACAGTCAACCAGAATCGCGCTTTGCTTGTTGAGATCATTTGATGCTCGTGAACATCCTCATGCTGGAGTACAAATTGCAGTGCGGCCGCGGCGCGATCGATCGAGAAGGCTTTCAAAAGAGGCTACTTCCACAAGCTGGATCGGTTTATTGATATGCGTAAATGGCGGTCCGTGCGACAGGCAGATCCATAGCGCCGTTCAATGCAATGGATACATTGCTTATTATATCGTAATATTGCCGAAAGCTCGCACAGCGAACAGCTATAGCAATCATTAAAATATTCATTTGTTTGCTGGCGGCATATAATTCAGGGCGAGTGGCAAGTTTGGCATGGTTATGGATACTATCGATCCGAAGGAAATGCTGTCGTGAGTGCTGCAGTATGAGATCATCAACAAGCCATAAATTCGGACACAAAGATACAAATCGCTAATAAGTTTGCTGCAATCCACGAAGCTTTCACTTCCGCATCGTCGAGTGACGCCTAAAATCCTTCAGTGCTTTGAGCTAAAGTAGGCACCACAGTCACTGTCCACCGCAATATCCGTAAAGGATCATCGTTATAGACGTGTAAAGACGATATGAACCCGGATCTGAAGCATGCTCAATCAAGGTGCTGACTCAAGCAGTGTTTAATAGATGACGATCTGCATGGGTAAGGTCGTTAATATTTGTGGCTTTGGCAACAGCATGAAGCCTATACAGCAAATCCGCGCTTCTGGAAAAGGTGGCAGAGCACGATCACGACAGATTCGACACGGTGAGCACGGAAAGTGAATGTATGGAGATATGATTGCATGGCAATGTTTATCTTAAGCTTATGCGTCAACACATTGGCATTTTTTTCAATAATTGCGCTGTGAAATCAGTAAAAACACATGTAGATTATAACGCTATTGGCACTATCAATCTGCATAGTCGAATCTACAAAGAAATGAAAGAGGCCGTATGTGCACCTATGGAGAGTCAACTTGTCATACATGTGCCGTATTGAGTGGCTCACTAAACGCAAATGCATCACTGACTATTCTCACATTTTCGATTGAAAACGAATGATAACAACAAAGCAAACGTTATTTGAATCGCTCCCAATAGAGTGTATGTTTTTTTAAACCAAACAAATAGTGCAGCAGAATTGTCGTCGTACTCATGATCATTATCGTATTCCCGTTTAACATCGTACGCATTGACAGCAAACGGCTTCAGCGTGCTCACAACAGCTCTGATATGCGGTCGTTGAGTCAGACTCCACGCACCGTGTTCATTTGCTAGGCACGTTTGTTTACTTACTTCCGTCGGATTCTCATCAACAACCTTCGCTTGAGCACGCGCTGTTTGTTCAGCTCTCTTTTCTGTTTTTTGGCGACGAGGTGTTGCCTAGATCATATTCATGGTTTCATCCAGCACATGTTTATCAACAGGCAGCATGGCGGCGTCAACATCCTTGTTTCTGATATCAGTGGAAGCTCCCCTTTTCATAAGCTTACGAACGGTCGGAAGAATCCCATAGACGCAACGCAGCATACATCAATGCTGTGAATCATTGGTTATCCACAGCATCAATAGTCGCTCCACAATTGATAATTGTACCACAAATGGTGGCTTTATTCTCGGAGGCAGCAAGCATCAGCGCCGTCTGTCCGTTTTTTTTGCTCTTGCATTCACGTCCACGCCAGCGTCAATAAGCATTTGAATGAACTTTTGCCTTTAAACCAATGGTCTTGACACAGCATGCATTAGTATGGCCCAATAGTTTTCGCTGTAACAGACGCTCCCCTCTCGATCAGCAGACGTACAATCTTGACTTCATTTGATAAAATAGCTCGCATCAGCGCGTTCTGCCCATCGGTCATCTGAGCGTTCACATCTACTCCTTGGTCGATTAGAAACGAAATGAGATCTGAATGTTTTCAAAAGCAAAGATGATCACGGTCTTGTTTTCATAGTCCACTTCACTCACAGACGCACCACGTTCAATCAGAAAACGCACGATGTCCAAATTCCCACCAGCAGCTGCGCTCATGAGCAGAGTGCGGCCTACTTTCGTCTTGGCATACAGGTCAACTCTTGCACCTTGATCAACGACATAGTGGAAAACCTCTTCGTCACCAGATGAAGCGGCGGCCATCAGAACCGTATTGCCTTTGTCATCAATAGCATTCAAATTCGATCCAAGTTGGATTGATAGACTCACCAAGTCCTGTGTTCCGGTGCTTGCTGCACGCATGAGCAACATACGACATCCTTGCGCCGAGACGTTAACAGAGGCATCACGTTCGGCAAGAAATGAACATTGCCTTCCGTAGCAGCCAACATGATAGCGGTATATTCATTCCTATCTTGAGCGATCCCATGGTCCAGCAATAACAGCAACACATCACGACTTCCATAATATATTGCTGCATGCATCAGAGCATTCTTGCCACTCTTGTCCACGATATCAATCGATGCGCCATGCTCCAGCAAAAAACGAACACAGGCTAAATCAAAGCGTGCAGCCCAATGAAGTGCTGTGTTGCCTTCATCATTCTGGGCATCCACTGGGAAACCACGTTCCAGGACTACTTGCATCGATTCAACGTCGCCTCCAAACGTAGCAGTGCACGTTAGAGCGGCTGATCCGTCATCGGTGACTGCATGTGGATGTGCTCCATTGTCAAGATGCAGTCTGGCGATCGCGGGCTTGCCGTGGAATTCAGCCTGCAGTAAAGGAGTGTAACCATGACTCGGTTCAATGAGCCGTGGTCGAGCAAAAGCCGCACGATCGCTTCATTCCCCTCGGACGCGGCAAGTTCGATTGCCAGCATGTGGTCTTCATAGTCTTTCTGGTCGCCATACGCGTTCAGAGCCAGCTATTGCGGGAATGGCGCATGAAGTGGCCTCTGATTGGATACGTGGATGATATGGGTCGAAAGAGCCTGTAGCACTTTATACGCCTTCCCAACACAGGTTATAGAGTCTCATAGGGCATTCTCATGAGCTCGAGCGCAGAAGGGCTCCTAGCCAGCGTGGCGTCCTTGGCGCAGTCGCTGCCTCCGCTGCCACATGTGCTCGCCCTGATCCATTCGCAGTTGGACCACTCGCATCGATGGACGCTGGAGACTGCCTCACGAGCCGGCTTTGTGCATCTGCTGGACCGATTGACTGCGCAAGAGAACACGACAGCGCTTGACGTCTGCTCGGAATTCCGACTCGCGCGGTTCACGAGCGCTGTGCGACAGGCCGCAGCCCAAGGGCGAGTGAACGTGCTCCAGTGGTGGGCATCAAGATACCTTCCAGACCAGGATCTGCTGCCTCTGGCGCTTGGCATTGCGGCTGAAAGCGGCCAATTGGTTGTGATCCAGTGGCTGCTTGAGCGGCAGAAGGACCTCCCACAGGACCAGCCGGCTATGGCCCCAGTGCTCTGCAACCACCGAGAGACTCTGTTCTGGATGCACGAGCGTGTTCCGTGGCTTCCGCTCAAGGTTTCCATGGACACGATGGCGGAACAACGTGATCTGGAGCTCATGCAGTGGGCTTACGACCGGCGCAGTACGATAGCGATCGAGTGCACTCCAGAAGCCACGGCCACTGCAGCGGAAGGCGGTGATCTGGCCATGCTACAGTGGCTGCATTCCCACTACAGACACGTGGGCTGTTCGGAACTAGCGCTCAGCCACGCTGCTGGCAATGGACATCTGGAGATCGTCCAGTGGCTGGATGCGCAGTACGCGGAGGCCATGACCTTTACAGAACCGGACGTGACGGCCGTGAGAAAAGGCCATGACGATGTGGTCAAGTGGGTCATCGAGCGCTTCCAATGGAGAGATGACGCGGCGCGCGCATCGTGGGCCAGCTGGGCCATTGCGCTCAGCTGCCGGCTGGACATGGTACAGTATCTGCTGCCGTATTGCGATGCTGACGCAAGATCGGACATGCTGCGCACGACCATCTACTGGGGCCGACTGGAGATCGTGCAGTGGCTGCATGAACAGCGAGTCGACTGGTTCGCTGGCGCCATCGAAGCTGCTGCCGAGAGCGGTCGATTGGAGATCCTGCGATGGCTGCACGACAACCGCAATGACGAATGCTCGACGTACGCCATGTACGGAGCCGCGACCAACAACCAACTCGCGGTCATGCGCTGGCTGCAAGAGAACCGCACAGAAGGCTGCACGACTGCTGCTATGGACACGGCTGCTGCGAATGGCCATCTGGAAATGGTCCAGTGGCTGCATGAGAACCGGTCGGAAGGATGCACGACGTATGCTATGGACAGCGCTGTTCGTGGTCACTATCTCAAGGTCGTACAGTGGTTGCATGACCATCGATCAGAAGGCTGTACGAGGCGAGCAATGGATGCTGCAGCTCGATCCGGGGACTTGGAAATGCTGCAATGGCTGCATGCAAACCGAACGGAGGGCTGTACCGTCAGGGCGATGGATTTAGCTGCGGCCAATGGCCATTTGCAGATTGTCCAGTGGCTGCATGCAAATCGGCTCGAAGGCTGTTCACCGAATGCTGTCGATAGTGTCGCAGCTCGAGGCCATCTCGATGTCGTGAAGTTCCTGACGCTGGAATGCGAATTGCAGTGCGGTCTCGGCGCAATCGATGAAGCTTTCAAACGAGGCCACTTCCACGTTGTCCAGTGGCTGATGCAGCATGATCCGGATAAGTTTCGTGATATGAGTAAATGGCGGTCAGTACGGCAGGTAGATCCATAATACGGCTCCATTATATTCGAATCTGCATATATTATATCCCTTCCTTTACAGAGCAATCATTACTAAAAAAATACAAGGCCTAAGATTTATTATCTCAGCTCTCGTTCTCTAAATCTTATCCATGAGGAAGTGGGATGGATGAGCCGCAAGGGAAGGCAAAAAAACAGATTTCGGAACGTAATTCGGATTGTTTCCTCTCGAGATCCCCACATTCAACATTGGAGAAGACTTCAACATGGGTGGTGCCGTGAGAAGGCTTACGCGGGAATGAACTCATGTGACCGCGCGGTGAAAGCCAAGCTGCGACGTGTGTTCCAGAACCTCATATTCCCGGGCCGATCTGTCTTCACCAACCAGATCATCAACTCCAGGGACTGCATCGTGATCGGCTTTCTCAAGCACAACGAAAACACGTTCCAGAACTTCCGGCTGGATATCCACATCGACTCGATCATCACGAACCCAAAGCGACTGATAAATTACGCTTCATCAAGCACGACAAGTGGCGCTTCGAGGATATTGGGTCCGATGCCTTTTACCACTAAAGGTTTCCCACACCAATGTGCGTGAAATCAAAGTAACAGTAAGCCTCCAATTTGCTTAACGTCTTTGTATCCTAGTTTTGATTTTGGGAGCAGCGTTCATAATGAGAGCTGCATTGGACAGCAGCATTTAATAAATACGCTCCGGACCGATCTGCATTCGGCTACTAAACGCTTTGCAGATAGCTCGAGACCACTTACAAGTGAAGTTTCTGATGCTAATTGCAGTGTAGATCGATAGAGCTATCAAAATATCGTAACCCGGATCAGATTCTTGATGTACGCACGTGGCGAACGGTTTGGCAGGCAGATCCATAGCACAAGTCCATTATACCGCTCAGAATGAGCCCATATCATTACCCCTCACTCGCATAGTGATCATTAAAATCTGTATTTGTTAGATAAGCTAGCTCAAATAACGATAGCAACGGCTCAATGCATCAATATCTACCCCAGCTGCAACAGATTCGTCATGGCTGCAAACGCCATTTGCTGTTCTTCGGGCTGTTCGCTTGTTTTCAGCACTTCTAGCGTTGCCAAGATCTGCTCCTTGTGCACCACCAGCTGCAAGGCCAGCTGCTGGTCGTCATGACGCTTGGTCAGAGCCACCAAAACATTGCCAGCAGCGACGCGAATCATTGTGTATTTCCCATCGCGGACACCATTGGAGCCGCAGCAGCGACTAAGCAGTGTGTCCATTTGCTGGTGAGAGCCAAACGCTAGCGGAGGAGCACTGGCCACCACGGCGGCTAAAGTCTGGAACACGGCACGGCGGATACTCCAGACGTGAAGATCTGGGCGCTCAATCGTGTCGCAGAGCCAATCCATGACGTCGCTGCTCGTGGCAGCCAGAGATTCGTTCTCAATATCTTCAGGTGCAGATGCTGTTGGCCATGAGAGTGCCAGAGATTCAAAGATGCATTTGATCATGAGAGGAGACAGCAATCGCTTTGAAGTCTCTTGATGTTCCGGGGTTGCATCATCTGACTTGTCTCCCTGCAACCACGCAACGAGCGCACGACGAAGCACTTGGAAATTTACCAGTCGTTGTTTTGTCTGGGACACAGATAGAGAAGAAGACAGCTTGCCCATGCTAATGATGGCGCTCTCCATGTATTCCATGTCGCCCTTGGCGTAAGCGCGCTTCCACTCCTCCTGCAAAACTACAGAGAGAGCTTCCTCGGAGTTCTGTTGACGCACCGACGCAAGAGATACCAATGCTTCCAAGATCACGCCCTTGCCAGTCCAGATTCGACCAGGCACAGTTGCCAGAAGGTCAGTCCACAGCTCTTCAAGCTGGTCACTTGAAATGCGCGTACGGTATGTTGATGACTCGGTAAATAGCGACTGAAGCGCAAATGCAGCTTGTGACCGCGTATCCCACGCAGGATGTGCCATTAACACAGCAATCGAGTGCAGAGCCGCGCGAGTCGAGCTGTCAGCATATCGAATTGAGGGCGGAAGCTCATCCATAACTTCAGTCCAAACGGTCTTTAGGATGGGCGTGCCAGCAAACTGGCCAATAAAAGCTGCTGGGAACACGTGCGTGCAGTACCAGTCGTTACGATTGTCGTCGGACACAACAGTCGAAAGATCTGCGATCGGAGGGCACTTGGCCACGAGCTCCTTGGTTGCAAGTGCACTTACCAACAGAAAACGGCTTGATTGACGTGTAACGTCTACGTCTATCATTGCTTCTGCAGAGTCCACTTGGTTTCTCGCGTTCTTTCCTGCGTCAGCTCGTTCACTAGCGAAGATGCCATCACGAACATATGCACGGACTGCTGAAGAGTCAGCCAAGGCGCAAAGAAAAGCGGCTGCACGACAATAGCTCTGAATGACAAGTCCATCGCTTAAGCCACCAGTAGATGACGTGGCATCACCGTATCGACTTGTTTGATCTCCGTATTGGTCGTTCTCAGCAGCTGTCTTGCCACCGACATAGGGTACGAACACACTGGTGATCAATGTCGTCGCCGCTTGGCACTTCCGCATTTCGAAAGGCAGGTCCATCGCCAGCGAAACCACAAAGTTGGCTGTTCCGACACGCGTGTTGAGACCGACGCCAAACTTCAGCAGCTGGCTTACCCCACGGGTTACTTCATTCACAATACGCACGCACGCTTCAGTTCCTCCGAGCTCCTTTAAACGTGTAGTAGCAAGATCAAGCAGCTGACCAACAGGTCCTGCTTGACTAAGAGACACACGCAATCGCTCAAGTTGGTCCTTTTGCTGGACATGAAATTGTGCGTACTGCAAATCGGGCAACTCCAAGGATGACAAGTACTCCAGCAACTTCAGCAGTAGTGGGGCTAAAATGTTCTCCATCGCAGTTGCTTCCAGAGTCTTGACCAGTCCGAGAAGCACGTCGATACTGAGCATACGACAAACGGCGTTGCTACTCGCCATACCGTCTGTCAGTAGAAATGAGAGAAGCTGCTGACGGCAGGTTGCATCTGTCGTGGCTACGCGTAAACTCCACTCTCCAAGGGAACGGAACAACTTGAGAGCCACTAAGGTAACAGCTTCCATGACATCATCGACAGCTCGTAGTGTTATCTTCCACAAACGAAGAAAATCGGAGCGCATGTCGTCGACGTCGGCCGTAGCATGTAGCAAATCCAACATGGCTGTGCAACTGGCCTCACGGTATTTGAATTGACGACTCGTTTCCAGCTTGCTCAAAAGAAACTGGAACAGGACCGACCAATATTGCTTGACAACGGACTTTTCTTGCGAGGCTGCACCTCCAGCCGTCGCAAACTGCCATAGATTTGACAATACTTGAGCAACATTCTTGTTTGAATGGAATTTCAGCAGATATAGCCACGATACCAGCTTGTTCTTGTGCGGATAATCGTCAGCCATCCACTGATTTCCTGCTGAGTTGATCATGCTCGCGCGAAACGAAGTGTCCTCTTCGATAAAAGAGAACGGTGCAAGACGCAAAAACTTGCACCCGCTGGCAGGTTTCGGAAACGATTGCCAAATGGGATCCGTTGTGCTCAAATACAACAGCGCGTACATCAACTCTGGATCTCCAATATCGGCTGCAACATAGCTAACTTCGCGATATGCTGCATTTTCAACTACTGTGGCATCCGAGCCTGTGTTAACATTTCCGCTTGGCTCATTCGCCGGCGCAGCATCTGGCCCAGACGCATCGGTTCCAGTTGTAAACGCGCGGAAGCACCGCAAACGGCGAAATAAACTGTCACTAAACTGGTTTCCAAGTGTTTCGCTCGGTGCTCGCAAGCGAAGATACGCCAGTCCTTTCACAGCACATTCTTTCGCGATATCATTGGTATCATTAAGCATCGTGACGAAGAACTCGTGGACTTTAACCAAAGCATCTTGGAAACTTTCAGAATGAAGAGCGATGCTCCAGGAAGATTGTTCTTGATCCTTGATATCCAAAAGACCAGCTGCGCAGATACTAAGAAGCCAAATTGACGCACTTCGCCGTTCAGTTGGCTGTCGAGAGTTGGCATATTCGGAAACAATCTTCTCAAGAATCTCAGACGTTCGGCTGAAAGGTACCAGTTGGTCTGCGATAGTTGCACTCTCCTCTGTACCAAGTGACACAATAGCTTCAGCAATGGCAAACTGGAGATCTGGGATCTGTTCAGCTCCACGTTTCAATAACGCAGTCAATACTTGATTGAGTTGGGCAGTCAATACTTCATTCCATGCGGAATCTGGTAAGCCGCAGACAATCCAACCAATATTTTCAATAGCGACTCGCTTGATATCCGAAAGCTTCTGTTTCAGATTGCCATCTGAACTGATTGTAGTGAAATTCCACTCAACGATCTTTTGGAGCTCGGATAAAGCGATACATTGCTGGGTAATCAACTCGCTCCCAAAGTTTTCGTCGCGTAAAAAGCGTGTCAATGGTCCTGCCATGCCGATTCCATCGATAGCACTACGTAACAATGCAAATCTAGCATTTTGAACTTCTTCTCCACGAGGAATCAAATTAAATTGCGAGCTTTCTCGTACTTGAGTGGTCAACTGAGTTGTCATTTTTGCACGAACGGCCAGCAGAGAAGTCATGTGATCGGCTGTCAATGGTTTGTTGCTTTGTTCGATAGCACGCAATGAGCTTGCCAAAACATATTCAGCACCACAAACATGATAAGTATCCACGTTGGGATCCTCAAGAGTGGCCAACGTTGGCTTGAGAATATTATTGAAAGTTTGCTCAGTCGAAAACGCATCAGAATCCACGACACACTTAATAAGTGTTGCAACATTCATAGAAAAGATGCGTGAATTTGCTACACTCGAGACAGACAGAATGTCGCTAATGCGCGGCGTCAGCAATAAAGCAAGTTTGTCGGCATCCATAGAGTACAGTTCCACCAGATTTTCTGCAATACCTTCGTATAGAACTTCAACAGTGGTTGTCTTGGCAGTATGAGCAACAGAAGCGCTGGGCCTTGAATCCAGAAAGGTCACCACGAAATATTCCATAAGAGATATCAATTGGCGGTCATCAGTATCCACCATTGCATCGCTCGACTGCGCCGCCTTCATCACGTGTAAGCAAAAACCTAGAAATCGAGTCGCTGTTACTGAATCACCCATACTGGTTTTCAAATCCTTCTCTGGATACATGCGGAAGAGTGCACTTGAAAGCGCATGAAGAGATGGCAATGGCTCAGAATACAATGCATCATGTGATTGAACTCGAACTTCTTCATCCGATTCAGCGCTCAGCTTCAGCAAGGCAAATCGCATAGATATGTTGTCCGCAGAATCACCACTGTTTGCTCTCAAAATCTTCCCACACCAAGTGGCAACGGCAGCTCGTACGCGTTCATATCGCTTGGTAATATCAAACAACTTAGTACCATTCAGCAGCCCGATCAACTCGCGTCGAATGCTCGCCAATGTATTTGGCGAAGCATGTGTGCCGTATGCAGCAGCAAGAGATGTAAACGCTTTTAAAGCGTTTGCACCAGCTCCGAGTCGTTGTCCTTCTTCGACCAGACATCGAACCAATATGACTTGGAAGGCCTGCTCTGATGCGGCCACAGCTAAAGGCGCTCTGATTGCCAGGACTGACAGACTTTCATAGACCCCCTGTCGAAAATCACGCGCGAACTCAGCTTGGAGACCAACTTCGTGCTCGGAATTCGGATCCATAAGCACTCGAAGCAAGGTCGGGCACAAGACAGGAGCGAGAAACTGCTGCAGAGCCTGCAGCTCGCTATGATGAAATACCCACTCGCAAAGACGAATGCCAGCCAGCTTGATCTTGTTCGCCACATTTGGAGGTCGCCCAGACTCGCTTGCAAACATGAGCTGACATAGCAATTGCAACATCATTGGCTGAATATTCGTGGCGGCCTTCGAATTCAATAGCAATGTGATCGCATGAAGAATACTGATATCCGCCAATCGGGTGCGATTGGTGAAGAAAACCACGTCACGAGCATCCGTGAATGGCCCCGATCCTTGTGCGACCTGGCTGCCGAGCACTAAAACCATCAGCGTACGCGCAACAGCAGTATTTTCAAGCTTGGCCTCCTCGTATTTGACGATCCGCTTCAGCTCTTCTTCTCCCGACGACTTGAGTGCGTGATGAAAGGACGCGCTGCTCACGAGATAATGCGGATACTTCAACTCGCTCGGGATGCTCCACTCTTTCAGGAACTTGACCACAGCCATCTGAGCTGTGTACAGATCCTCTCTCTTGAGGTCCTCCATCTGCACGCGCTTCAGTCGTTCTAGACGCAGCGCCATGAGACCAAAGACGGTCTTCGTGCTGCTTGCGGAAGTCGATGGGACGTCGTAGAGCAGCACATCCAACAGGAAATCCAGCAGAATATCCGCACTCGGCGATGCAGCGGACTGCTCAGACTCATCTTCATCATTTGAAAGCCCCATAGACGACGCATTGACCGGAAGAGCGCGCAGAAACAACCGGAAGAACGTGTCCTGCTGCACTGTCGTGCACTTGGGCAACTGCTGAAAGATCTCGCCAAGCACCTGCGCCTGTTCGTCTCGCGAAGCCGCTGGGAACCCGAGCTCTAAAGGAAAAACAAGCGTCAGTCAATACTATACGTGTATGAGGAGGGCCATGAGAGCGCTACAGGTTCCCAAACCTATAAAGATGAACGCAAAGTTGGAGGTCATGGCCGACCGATCGGGTTCATGTGCGATCCTGGCCAGCGCCGCCACGGGCAGCAGCGGCGTAGCGATTGTCTGCAGCCGCGTTTTGACATGCGATAGCACTTGAATGATCTAGAGGAGCACGGGCAAGCTGGTCAGTCCCTGGTAAAGAAGAAACATGGTTGCTTCTTCATAGTATTCAGAGTCGCACCTTGTCTGTGAGCGTCTGCGCGAGCGGCACGCTGCTGTCGCGTGGGAACAGCCGCAGCAGCTCTGGCAGTAGCTGCTGCAGCACTGGCAGCATGCGCTCATCCGAGAGGCTGGCTAGGCGGAAGAGAATGCGCTCCAGAGCCTCCACGTCCTTCTGCAGATCGCCGGACTCGGACATCTTTCCCTTCGTTTTCACTGTGCGAATTGCCCCCCACGACGGGATTACTGATCTAGTTGATGACATCATCACAGGGTGACAAATGATCCATAAACATCCAAACATCTAAATTCGAATCTGCTTTGGATGATTGAAAACCAACTTTGGAGATGGGTGATTGGGTTATTAATTATTTTAGGGGAAGGCTACAGGTATTAGGACCCAGTCGGTACCCATATCATGTCTGAGTTCATGTGTCCAATCAGATTCAACGAACAACGGATGCGTTCCCTCACTTCCGGCCACTCCACCATCCGATCAGAGAGCGACAGTCGGCCGGCCGCCTAATTCCTCATGAGCGCTGCGTCAAAGGAGCTACGTCACGTTGTGGGAGCAGAGCGGGTGGACAACGTCCGCCGCATTCTCGAGTGCGCGCCAGAGCTGGATCTGAACGCATATGGTGACCACGAAGACTACGAAGACCCCAAGCTGGCGATCGAACTTGCCGCATTAAAGGGGAATGAAGCGATCGTGCGATTGCTGATGGACCACGGCGCGTTGATCAGTGCAGCGCCTCAGCCTTTGTACTATGCAGTGCTTGGTGGAAGCCTTGAGATTGTGAAATTGTTTGTCGATCTTGGCGCATCCATTGAAGAGAAGGACCAACTCGGTGGATATCCTATCCTGTCTGCGGCCATGCAGGGGCATGAAAACATCGTGCGCTATCTGCTGGATCGTGGCGCGTCTACAGATGTCACCGACTGGCTGGATAACACGTTACTATCAATGGCAGCAGTGGGAGGCCTCGTGGACGTTGTTCAACTCTTGCTCGACCGCGGCTTCGACGTGAATAGAAAATCGAGCCTCGGTTACACTCCTCTACTGCAGGCTGCATTCTACAAAAAGCCCACGATCGTCAAAATGCTTCTTGATAATGGAGCAGATCCACATGCAGTCGCCAATGACGGCTCGACCGCACTGATGTGCGCAGCTACGCTTGGAGGCGACGTTGAATCAATACAGATATTCGTGGAGCTTGGTGTCCCAGTGGATGCGCAGGATGATCAAGGCAACACAGCGCTTCATTGGGCTGCACGCTTTGATTCAGCCTGTGTTCGTCTCCTGCTTGAGCATGGTGCATCGATTGATATCGTGGACAAGAACGGCAAGAATGCTCTGATGCATGCAACAATGTTTTGGGGAAATCGTGATGTGATGCTGCTGTTGCTGGACCATGGGATCAATATCGATGCTCAAGATGCAAATGGAGATACTGCTATCATGTTGGCAGCTACGGAAGGTGATGTTGAAGCTGTTTCGTTTCTCGCCAGTCGTGGTGCCTCAATCGACGTTTCGACGCAAGGAGGTCGTACGTTGCTCATGCGTGCTGCAAGCACTGGAAGACAGGACTTGGTCCGCCGAGTGATCCAGCTCGACTCGGATGTGAATGCTACCGATGACAAAGGCAATACGGTTCTGATGGCCGCCGCTTCATCTGGAGACGACGACCTTTTCCACTATTTCGTTGATCAAGGTGCAGCTGTTGACGTGAATGCCAAGACGAAAGAAGGCCGCACTCTGCTCATGAGCGCAGCTGCTGGTGGGAATATGGACATTTCCCGGTTCCTCATTGAACGTGGTGCGTCCGTGAGTGAAGTGGACCATGAAAACAAGACCATGCTCATGTTTGCTGTTGAAAAGTTGGGTGTGGACTTGGATCTCATTTCGTTCTTTATCGACCAAGGTGTGGATGTGAACGCTCAGATGACCAATGGACAGAATTCGTTGATGCGAGCCATCCTCTGCGCGGAATCCAAGATTGTTCGCCTACTTCTTGATCGAGGAGCGTCTGTTACAGCGGTGGATGAAAACGGTTGGACCGCACTGATGCATGCTGCGTCAAGTCCATTGGTTTACAGCCAAAAGTTCATCCAAATGCTTATCAACGCTGGAGTGGACGTGAATGCAAGCGCGAAGAACGGCCAGACTGCGCTGATGCTCGCTGCCTCAAAGAATGAAGGCAGCATTTGCGTTCTTCTTTTGGATCATGGAGCAACTATTGATGCTGTGGATGACCAAGGATTCACGGCGTTGATGTTTGCTGTATCTCAAGGATGTGCTAACAGCACTCGTGAGCTCTTGAAAAGGGGGGCCTCCACTGGTATTGAGAGCAAGGAGGGCGACACTGTCATGATGCTTGCGGCAGAGTATAAACATGTGATGCGCGAACTGTTGCTTCAAGAGAGCCTGCTGGTCGAGGCTACGGATTTGATCCAGGCAGCAACCCGTGCCAAAAAGCCAAAAGGAGAGCCGAGCAAGTAGTGCGTGCCCAAGGGAAAGTAGTCGATGCGAATCCGACGGAGGTGAACGAACTTGGCTAGAAAATGAACGCGGTGCGTGGAATCTGACTCAGCGACCCGATATCAGAAGTATTGTGGACTTGCCGAAGTCGTTTGCTGTAACGAGCCAAAATGCGAAATGGGAATACAACGATGATGAAGAGTTGGGCTACGACCATGCTGCACGGTTTGCGTGGTTTAAGAAATAACGATACATTTGGCGTATTCTTTTATTTCCAATTGCAAACAAATTCGATGCAAATGAGGACGATCGGTGTTGCATTAGGTATACAATTGATACAAGCATGACCAGCATATTGAGGTGAGAGTATCATGGCGCGCGCACTGCCTCATGCGCTTCTTTGCAAATACAACTGTGAGCATTGATAATTTCAACAGCTGTATACTATCCAAGTGTTTTACTGGGTTCGCAGTGCGATAAATAAAGATGCCGACCTGCTGACACTGATATTGTCATACATCCACACATCACAGAGGTTAGAAGAGACTCTTCCCTTTCACTTTCCATTTACACCGCGTCCAAAAGTTCGTGCTCGTGCTCTGCCAGCCATTCCAGAAGTGCCAATGTTCTAGCATTGCATAGATTGCATTGAGCTGAGCTACATATCTACCCCCGCACGGACCACCATTTGCCCATATCAAACAAAGAACTGATCTGGATCATTCTGTTCACCAAATGCTGCCAATATTGCTGCAGCTCGAGGTCATCTGCAAGTCGTGAAGTACCTGATGCTGGGTTGCAAGAGCGATCGATAATGTTTTCGAAAGAAGCAAATTCCACGTTGTCCAGTGGTTGATGCAGCATGGGCTACCTACGGTGATGATCATATACGGGTCAGGTCAGTGCACGGTCAACACCTTTTTCATGACCAATTTGGTTGACCCTGATCACAGCAACAGTTGACCACATTCATTGACAATCGAAGCTAATTCAACTTGATTCAAAAGCATAATCGAACTCTACTGTGATTCACTCTCGCTGCTTTCGTCTGCAACTCCGCTCGCAGGCCCACTATCTCGTCCGTCGTCGTCACTCCCGTGGTCAGCGGCATTGTCCTCAGCACCGCTGTCGTCGTCGTCTTCATCAGGGAGCTCGGGCACAACAGGAGGCAAGAACCACTCCGGAGTGCGGCGGCGGCGCTTGCTCGCCCGACTAGCGGCGATGTCATCAAGTTTCTTGACGTATTCTCTCGAGAGGTCGTCGATCACTCGGATAAACCGAGGCAAATTGGGATGCGGAGCGCCCACAGCCGTGTTTATCTTGCGGTTAAACCGCTCCAGAGGATTGTTCGTCCGGCTGACGAGTGTCTTGGGTACTCCGTGAATGTTCCAGATCTCTGGATCGTACATACGCAGCCACGTCACCCGAAAGTACG
>JAADVF010000620.1:0-17421 GCA_023334555.1 Elongisporangium undulatum | reverse complement strand
TGCAGCAATGAAAAGTACCTGCTCACAGTCGCACAGGGCAACGTTCACGTGATCTTCCGCGCCGACATGAAGCCCACAGACGAGATGCGCGCGTTCTTCCAGGCCGTTCTGGTGCTGCAGTCGCTGGTCGAAAACGAATCTCCCGCCGCCGGTGCCAAGAGAACCCACGCAGCGCGACCTTCCATGGAACTCTTGCAACGCACGCTGAGCTCCATGATCGCGGACTTCGAGTCTTTCGTCCACATACTACAGAGCAATGGCTGGCGCACGCACATGTTTCTGCTGAACACGTCGGCGTGGCGCATCAAGTTGAGCGATGACTCCTAATAAAAGAAGCGCCCATTCGTGTGAACCATTCGCCAGTTTCGAAAGAGTCGCACTCGGACTTGCAAAGCCCATGGCAGACTCGCCTGTGGATCTGTGTTTGCTGGTGACGCAGCGCAACTTGGAGCGCGTGCGCGAGTATCTCGCGGCGTATCCAGACGAATTGTACAAACAGCGCTGGGTACTGTTGCCTGCTGCATGTACTACTTGCTATTCCCCCCAAAAGCCTTCTCACTCGTGTCCTCCCTTCGCATCTGTGAAGTCTGGACAAACTCCACTGCATCGTGCCGTCTCAAATGGAGATCTGGCGATGTGCACTCTGCTGCTGAGCCATGGAGCCAATCCCAACGCTCGCACTGCGTGGGTGAGTCTACGTAGGGGTGACTGCTTGCGTCCGTTGTAAGCTGATGCAACCGGTCTGCTGATCATGCAGGGTTGGTACTCGCCTCTCCACTTGGCCTGCAAATTTGGCCACGAGCAAGTCATTTGGCTGCTGCTAGAGTCTGGTGCAACGTGGTCGCTTACGGACAAGGTACTACTCACGTATTGCATGTACTTGAGTGGTCGGCATCATGCGGTTTGCTGTCAGCGTAGGCGAAAAAGACGCCGCTCCAGTGGGCCGTGCGGCATGGCAAAGCCTCTGTCGCGTATCGAGTGGATCAGGTTGAGTAGATGGGTTGAGCTATCAAGGAGCATGTCTGCGGGTGCTGACGTACCTGCGCCTTTATGCAGCAACTGCACGCACGCACTAAAGCGCTCTCCATGGAGAAGCAGCAGAATGAGCTGCAACAAGCCACGCAGTCCTTCTCGCTCGCATCGATATGCTGAACCAACAATGAGGATTCTCAAGACGGATGATTTTCTTTTTTGTTGGTGCAGCACGCTGCTTATAAATAACAATTTACGCTACCTTTCTGTTCGAGCGCTCTCTTCTTCATGCTCTCTGTTCTTCGTATCGGTTCTTATCTAGTCCATGGCATCGTTGGTCCAAATGGGCAGTCCAGTTCCACTGCTGGTGCTGCTCATGCTGCCGAATCGCTTCATCGGATTCGAGGAAGACACCCGCGTATCGAATGCAGAGCTGCTAAAGCTGCCACTACTCGCACTGCGTGGTCCTGGACCGGATCGCACCGGTTGCTGAAGGTCGTTCTCAAAATGGGTGTACATGGCTACGGTCTGGAAGATCTCCAGGAATGGGTCATAATCGTGCGAGGATGAGAACCAGGACTTGATCTCCTGCCGTTTGGAAAAACCGCTCTTGCTGCCACTTTTCTTGCTCTTGGATTGCTTCTCATCGCACAACGCACGCACTTTCTCGTACAGCTCGTGTAATCCGGATGAAAAGCCAGCCAGGCAATCAAAGTCATAGAACAAGCGATCATTCGCGATCAGATCCGACGCATTGGAGGATCCTGGTGCACCGGTTCCCATCATCGTCAGCATGTGTGGAGACGCTAGCCAGTGAGTTCCAGTAGATCGCATTTCGTCAAAGCTGCGGTGTGTGGCATCCAAATGGCTACCAGACAATGGCGACGGGCGCGGAATTGATATCGGAGTGCCCAGGCTCTGAGACAATGGCGTACCAGGGCCAGCTAGTCGAGTCAGGCGACGATCAACCTTCTGCTGAACCTTGCGCCGCTGTTTGCATACTTTTTCAAATCGCTCCAGAAATTGCTTGCTCCATTTTCGAGGCAATGGACACGCATTGCGACTGTTCTTCGCTGAAGAAAAGTCTTCAAGATTGTCAAGATTCACAACATTCACATACGTGCTAATGTTGTAGTCATCGGATCCACAAAGCACGGTATTGCTCTGTGTGCAAATACGCCATGCATCACTTGTTGTTCCAACAAGAAACGGGGGCTCTTCAACAGCGCCAGCTTCCAAAACGGCATCGTTCTTTGAAGCATTCCATCGCCAATCATGGGCCAACGACTTCTTGGTCTTTGGCTGGGTCGCAGTTTGAGATTTTACGTATCGTTGCACTGTATCAACCAAAAATTGGCATGAAGTGACCGGCAGGAACGGCAGAAACGTGTGCTGCCATTGAAATGGCTGCAGCAGCTTCAGTAGACTCAATGTAACCTCTTTAACTTGCGCAAATGAAGATCCCACAACGACTACTGAATTTTCAAGCAGAAGAATACCCAGAAGCTTCAGCATCAGCTTGGCACCGAAAAGACGCAGAGTACGCAAAACACCTTCTCCAGTACTTGCGGACTCTGCTTCAGCAAGCTCATGGTGCATCAAATACCACGATGGACGAGGAATCTCTTCACGCCACGAAGTTGTATCGCCTTCTCGAACAGGAAAGACCTTAAATCGTAAAGACCCTAGGCCAAACTGTGGTCCATTTGCAACATCATATCCAATAGAGAGCACCAAGTCCTTCTCTTGAATAAGCGCATGTGAGTTCATGTGCGCCACATCAAAGCCCAGCATATCGTGCGAACCCAAAGTAGATGTTTGTTTATCGCTGGTGTTGTCCCCTCCGACATAAAGCACTGCGACTTGTTGTGGGTCGAATGAATCCAACAGAATCCGCAAATGCCGTAAGTTTTGAGATCGATAGCTTGAAATTTCGATCTTTCCACTCGTGTACTTAGTTTTCCCATCTTTCCATGTGTTGAAAATCCACCACAATCGTTCGGACTGACCTTCATCGAAATCATACAGGCCCATAGCACCTCCGGAGCTGCTACCTTCGTTGTGCACGCTTCCGGTGGTGAATGCCATATCAATTTCGAGTTGGTCCAAATCGCCAGTCACACTTGACCAACTGTGAACATCGCCTAGGTCTACCACTTGCTTGTTTTGGCTGCTGGTGCTGCCAATTCCACTGAAGTCGCCATGGTTCGCTGGAGATTTCAAATGCAATTTTTGAGCTGGTACTTCAGGTTGCGGCGCCGACCGTGACCGCCCTCGATGACGAAGAACATTTCCGTGACTGGAATAGTTTCGTGATAAGTGCATTCCAGGCGTAATATGCTTTGCACTTGTCATTCGCTCGCTCAATGATGCCAAACCTGTGCGCGGGGTTACCGCGGTGCTCAAAAATGACCCCTCACGAACGCCATTTGAAACATCATGGAATGACGATGACGGAGTAGAAGAACCAGACGTAAGCAGTTCGGATATAGAGGACATCGATTGGTTTTTCTTGTGCCCCTTCCGTTGGGTCGCGGCTGACCCACTGCTTGAGGATGGTGTACCACTTCCCCCGCCAGAGGATTGCGCACTAGATGTACTCATAACCGTAAATGATGCCGTTCTTCCATGGCTATCGCCGTTGCTGCTAGATGTTGAGCTTCTCGATATTGAAGGTGCGAATCCACCACTTGCAGAGAGTGAAGGGCGTGACGTCAACTGTCGAGGCAATCGCTGTTGAGCACGAAATGACCGCAATTGGTGTAAAACACTGCTTAGACACATTCGGGCGCTTAACAGCTCATCCAAATGAGTCAAAATAACGTCTTCAACACTTTCTGGAAGCTGAACAAACTGTTGCAGCTGGCAGGCCACAAAAATTAGTTGCAACGTCATTGTCTCCAACCGACGTGTAAATCCTTCTCGAAAGTTCAAAATTGGCACAACACAAAATGCCTCCGGAATTCCACCAGCGTGATGGGGCGCATGCATGCGTCCACCAAATTTTAAGCTTTTTTGGAGCTGCAAATCTGATAAATCTTGAAAGGAAACACGCCGAAGAAATACAGCTTTCAGAACCTTGACAGCTTCGTCCCACAAAGCGGCACCTTCTTTAAGATGCCACTCACTTTTGTAAGACGCAATTCGCTCCAGCCAAACCCAAGTTTGACTGCAATAAATCAAAGTTTGAAGAAAGCAAGCTGGTTCAGCGACTTGTTCAGCAATGTTCATAGCACGTCGCAGCAACTTCTGCGCTTCCAATAATGATTTGCGAGTTTTCTCAATCACATCATCACCTTCATTGGCCACATCGTCCAGAAAGCTTCCATCGCGCACTCTGGGTTCATTTGGTCCTCGCATTGTGACGTTATATAAGCATCGCTTCATTTGGTCGTCATCGCGGCTGCTACCCAATACGAAGAATGATCGTTCGATAGGTGCAAGATGAAAACGAATGATTGACAACAAAGCCTTCAGCTGGTGTACACCATCATCCAACGTCTGGTATTTTTCGAAAGCAGTCCAATACGCTTTGGCACCATTTTCAAAAAGCTTTTCAACATTTTCAGAGCACTCGCAAAATAGCATCATTCGATCTTGAAGGCGCTCTTTTTCTTGTCGATTGAGGCCGTACAGGGAGTTCGAGAATGCTTTCAACATGTCATCGACTTGCACATAAATACTGCCGCTGGCACGACGAGTTGGTCGTACAGTTTCCGATTGGGAAGGAGCAAGAACATTTTCAAGCTGCTCGCAATACATCGATAAGAACACTTTTCCATCGAGATAATGCAATTTGGCTTGCTTGCGGGGACCTTCGCGCTCACTCTTGATATGTGCTAACGAAAGCCACGCAAAGGCATGACGATAGTCACCAATGCGCAAAAATAACTTGGCTCGGCACATGATATAGCGCACAGAGAACACCATATCGAAACAGTACCGTGCTTCACTTCCCATTCCCCCCATGCTTCGACTACCACCACCGCTGCTACTTCCAGCACCACTGCTGCTTCCACTGATAACGGTGTTGTCTCGGAGCTTATCGCAGAAAAAGTTGGCTTCTTGATCTAGCAAACTGAACATATACCGAGATGTGTCGAACATGCACATCTTAAGAGCATCTTCAGCGAGTAACATCCGGATGTGAGTGCGCTTTCCACGTGGTAATCTGGTACTGTAGTTCATCAAATGTTCAAGTACACGCATGCCTTCCAGACATCGACCACTCGCATGATATACATCACGAAGCAGGAGATGCAGACTTATGTCATGATTCAACCAAATATCCAGTTCACCAGAAATTCCTGAGCTTCGATTTGATAAATAAAAAGATCCCGAGTGCGAAGATGACGTGGAGCTAGACGTTGTCATCATCGTGCTACTGCGCGTTGTTGATGCTGTTGTATCACAATTGGGGTAATCACTTTGAACCATAGAAGCCGAATAGCATGGGGAAAGCAAACTGGTCTGATCTCGTACATGCTGGAAAGCGGAAGATAGATGCTCTTCTGCGAGCGAAAAATGACCTTCACGGATCCACAAGTTAATGAGCACTTGGGTCACATACACGTATTCGTTGATGTTTCCTTGACGCTGGGTCGAGGCAGCAACTTTTTCATGCAGTGGTAAAGCACGTTTCACATCGTCTGCTTGCAATGAAAGACTGCACAATAGTCGGTCCAGTTTTTCGTATTCCATACCTTGATTCATGAAGCTGAACAACGTTCGAGCTGCCTCCAAACACACGACGCCATATCGATACTTTTGGTTTTTGATCAGGACATTGCCGAGAATCTCCAACACTTCTCGACCCAAGTCAGAAAGCAATCCGTCGTTGCTGAACATACTCGTAAACCCATCTGAGGCAATCGTCACCAATTTATTGCTTGTGAATCTTTCAAGCAATCGAATAGCTTCATACGCAAGTGATTCTGCGACGCGCAAGTTGCTTAGAGAAGCAGCCTTTATGTGCATACCACTTAAAACGGAAGCACATTTGGCTTTAATAAGAGGAAATGCCGTCGCAGAAAGCAGATCATAATAGTGACGAAGCGCTGAACACCGAATTCCATTGCCTGGCTTCAGCAGCTCCAGTAGACGAGTAGTCAGATCATGCGATTCGTCAAACAAGCTGAGGTTTCGCTTGATGTCGGCATCGTCATCATCAAATTCAAACAATTCAGCCAGTTCTGGCATTGTCGTTTCACCAAGAACACTTTTGCTTTCATACAGACTCTGAATGTCACAGATGACAAGCGCTTGAAGGCTAAGTGAATCAGAGCAAATCCCGAACGGCGTCAGACAAGTCGCATCATTATCTTTTGTCAAGGCTGGTTGAGTTGGTGGGCTGGAAGCCATCAGGTGGGCAAAAAGAGCGCCATAGAACTCCAAGATATCATTTGCAATAATTGGCGCAGATTCTCCGGCAATGGGCTCCAATGGACAGAACGGCGGCAATTGGTTGCAAATCTGCCACGTGTACGCAAAATCTCCACTCGCTATACCCACGAGATGATGACAGACGTATCTCAGCTCAATCAGTGCGATCACATTCCGAAACTTGGGAAATGCGTTCGCACATATAACCAGAATGGATTGAAATTGTCGCATCCAGAACGTAGTCGCATTGCTTGTTGATGACGCAGGTGAAGGCGATCCAGCCGCGAATGAATATACCGCTGATTGCGGGCCATACATCCGCGCAGCTTCTTGCAAGATTTCAATTGAACATCCGACTATGAAATCATAGTCATCTGACGTCAAATCCTTGAACCAGCTTTCTTCCGCGATCCCAATTGTCGACACCTTTTCAAAGAACACTCGCACAAGTTCACGATTGGACTTCTCGTCGCCAAAATACCGATAGAGCGCCACCTGCTTGTGGAAATTCACGACGAGCTCCTTGCCGAATGGCATTGATACCAGTGTCCGGAATTGATGATTCTTCTGTTGCCGAGGGTTTGTCGTCTGTGCACGGGCCTTTTCCATGGCGTGTGTGACGAGGTCACACTTGGAGCGGACAAGATTCCCGAAATACTGCTCAAGCTGATTTTCAGTAAAACTTGGCCAGGATAAATCTCGTTCCAGATTACTGTACGTCGAGCAGGGCTTCGGATACCGTTCGATCCGTACAGAGTAGGCTAGTGATCCAGCGACTTCCAGTAATCGGTAGTTATCCAGCAGAGTCACTTCAATGCTTCCAGACGACGAGGACGTGAGACTTGCTCGCGTCGTGCCTTCAAAACTTCCGTCACGGCTGATGCTGAGGGCATGGCCATTGCGGCGACGTTGAAACAACTGCTCCTCGGTCGATTTGCGTGCCCTTCGTTGGTGCGTGGCAGCAACTGCTGCGAATGTGTCGTCATCCTCGGGCAGGTCTTCACCGTCCATCATATCATGAAAATTCCGCAGGAAGATGTTGAAATTCTCGGCTCTTCTCCGGGAAGGATCGATGGCTCCGCCGCCACCACCGCTCTGTGTGTTGCTCTGGTTCGTATCCGCATGGCTCGTCTCGTCAGGTGCGACCTCAGCGAAACCAAACTCGACGTCCCAGTCTTCGTCTTCGCCATCTTCGTCACCGGCGTCGTTCTCATCATCGCAGTTCTTGCTCGTCTGCAGTTGCAGTCCGCCGATTTCGAGGCCGACACCGAAATCGTCATCGTCGTCATCCTCTCGGAATCTATAGCTATTTCGTCTGGAGTCGCTTCGCGTTGCTGCTATTGTAGCCGCTGGGAGACCGAGATCGCTACCACGAGGCTTAACGGAGGCCACAACAGTCGGCGGCAGCTGCAGTGGGTGCTCCGGGTCATTCGGCGACTCGCTGCTGCTTTTGCGGCGTCGGACAGTGCGGCGAACGCCTTCCTTCGGTGCATTGCTAGTACTAGTGCTGTTGTTCTGGAGACTATGTGGCTGCCATCTAAGAGACGGCCGCGTGTGTTCATTCGTGCCTGTCAACCACGGTATTGCATGAGTCGCCACGCACGTCTCTACCGAGTGTGTTTCCCTTGCACCAGCAGACATACCTTCACGTGGAGGCGCGAAATCCTGCGACCAGTCCTCTAGACCGTCCTCCACGGAGGCCGAGAGGCCTACCACGACCTGGTCGGCGGACGATGGCGTTGCGCTGGCGCTGGAGGCCGCGGGCTTGCGGCGCATCGCTGGCTTCGGGCTTGGCTTGCTTTACTCTTGCATGCTGCGCGCGCGTGTTCATTCCCACAACCACCGCACTGGGCCCGAATACAAGCCTTGTCCTATGGCGTCGAAAATTTCAGACCCCTTTTCCCTCAACGAGCCAACACACAAAAAGAAAACAGAAAAAGGGCTCGGGGAGTCTACGCCTGAAAAATTGAGTTTTCGGAATTTGAACCTGCACTCTCGGCAAGTATGTACATATGATTTACCTTGAGTATGGTATGGGGCAACAGAGATTCAAAGCCCACTATACCGTCGCTGATTCACATCGTTTACGCTCCCTCCACCTGTAGCCAGAAATGGTATATCGAATTTACCACCCAGTCCCCTGTCTCTCACTGTCAAACACGCATGAAATATTGGCGAAACGTCTGGATCCGTCTCTCTGCCAAGATGGAAGTTTGGACGCACCCTGGCCCCAAACAGTCTGGGCGTTTAACCCATCTTGCAAACTCAAAATTTCAGCACCAGTTCAAGACAAGTCGCGTCTGCGCCCCGTCGCTGGTCACGCCCAGTGACCCTCGCGAAACAAATATGCGTGATAGACTGGCCAGCAAAAAAGCACCCAAGCAAGAAAAACGTCGACGACGATGACTACAAGTCGGCTTGACAAAGTCGTCGAGTTTGAACCAAACCGACTTGCTCGCATTGTGTACCGATCTCTGCAGCACTAATTCCGAATCGGAGCAAGGTTCTTCTGGTGATTTGCCAGAATGCGTATACCATAATTTCAGCCAATCAGAATGCACCGAAAGCGCCGCGTGGCAGTACCGTGGGCAGTTGATCAGAAACCGAGAAGTGCCAAGATGGAGTCGACCGTGAAGATCATGGTGAAGAACGTGTACGTTCCGGCGGAGACCGCGCCCTTCGACGTCTCCGGCTCGCTGAGCGTCAAGGAGCTCAAGCTGCAGATCGCCTCGGAGTTTCCTGGAAACCCGGCACCTTCGGCCCAGAAGCTGATCTTCGGCGGCAAGATCTGCACGGACGACGAGACGCTCGATGCGCTGCTCACGCAGAACCAAGCCAATCACGGCGATGAGGCGGTTGTGTTCCATCTGCTGGTGACGACGCATGTGCCGAAATCCCGCCCAACGACGCCGGTTGCTGCTGTGAACAAAGCACTCGCACCCGTGACGACGGCTGAAGCTGCGACTTCTCCGATTGCCCAGTCCGAACAGGCTGCGGCCACTGCACCGACTTCTGTTGCTGCTACGCGATCATTTGTGGACTCGCCTCGACCAGTAACTGCACCTGCGAACCCACTTAATATGCCATCGGTGACTCTACCTGCGAGACAAGCGCCAGTTCCACCTGCTGCCTCTGCAGCATTCCCACCGCCACCGGGCAACCACCACGAGCTTTACGCGCAGCACATGCTCCTTCAACAGCAAGTTGCCATCATGGCGCAGATTCAGTACTTGCAGCAGCTCAAGTTGCATTCCGAGGCGACTCGAGCGTCTTCAAATGCAGCGCATGCACCGACAGGAGCCGCTGGAGCCCAGCCCGTCCCCGCGCCGGCCCATTTCGGACACCACTTTGCTCATGCACCCCATTTCGCTCCGTACATGGGTATGGGGTTCCATCCAGCGCATGGTTTGCACGCCCCAGGCGCCGCTGTCCCTGGCGTCGGTGCCCAACCAACGGAGCCGATTGCTCCAGCTGCCCCTCGTCGCGATGGACGCTTTATGCAACTAATACGTGAAATTGGGCCTCTGCTGGACATTCGCTTGGCGTTGAAAATGGCATTCATGCTGTTCATCATCGGCCAGGACACGCCTTTGGAACGTATCCTGCTGCTGTCGTTCCTGTCCTTCGTCTCCTACCTGTAAGTACCACCAACAAGCTTCCCGGGCTGGCTTGGTCTTGTGCTAACTCTTTTTCCATTGCGCAGACACATTACAGGCATCCTGACCAAGATCTTTGAAGTTGTGACCCGCAATCGCCGGCCAGCGCAAGCTGCCGGAGCAGCTGATGCCAACAACAACGACGACCCACAGCAGGCGAACGGCCAGGCCGACCCCAATCGCGTCAATGCCGCGCTTGGAGGTGCTGCCTCCCGATTCAACCAACTCGCACGGATCGTGCGCATCTCGAACGACCGTGGGTTCGTGCAGGATCTCAAGTCTTTCTTTGTGGGTCTTTTGCTCTCGCTTGTCCCGGCGTGGCAGCCGCAGCCATTGGATGTGAATGCGGCTCCGGCAGTGAACCCGGGCGACGTGCCAATCCAAGGTATTTAGGCGGATGCCTGTGAGTCAAGACAATTTGTGTAGAGTATGAGGAGAAAAACGATCGACACGCGTAAGAAGAAGAATGAATGCGATGCGATGCTTGTTTGGGTTGTCTAGCGCGCTTATCGCTGCAGTTGGTTGTGGGCTTGACTCGCTGGGAATCGTTTCTGGATCGCCTCCAGCAGCTTTTGCTTGGGCAGGCTCAGCTTTCGTCCATCCGTCGAAAGCGCTCGGTAATTCAGTGCATTGAGCAGGTCACTGTCTCGATCTTCCTCGCTGTCTTCCTCGACCTCAGTCGTGAAGTTTATATTCAAATCGAGGCGAACTGCGCTCGAGAGGCGTCGTCTTGGGGTGGAGGGCCTCATGGGTGATTGGTCATCAACGTCGTCGGTCTCGGGTCCTTCTTCCTCTTCCTCCTCCTCCTTCTCTAGAGTGCTGGACGGCGGGCTTTCAGCAATCGATGAAGCAGCTACTATTGGTACCAGAGGCATGCAGAGCGGCACTGGAGCACGCGTGGCGAAGAAGATCGATCGGATTGCCGCGTCCGTGGGCGACATGACCTTAAATTCGCGGTTCGAGCGGCAATTCGCATTGGTGCACGCCGCTTTATCTCCACAACCGGCAGTGAGCATGCGGAAATATGTCTCCACAAGCTGCTGCGCATAGCCATAAGCTTGCTGATGCTGCGGTAGATGGGTCTCCATGCCTGCCAAAGCTAAATGAATGCAATGGGGAGTCCAGGCTATCTCTGTGCACCAGACTCGGGAAGAGGACTGCTATTTTTACGTTCTGACATGGGGTTAATGGGGGTATCTTTTGCTAGGTTACGACACGCACTTGACCTACTGGTGCAGCCGCTGCGCGACCTGCGCCCACTTGTCCATGGTCGCCAGGGCCTTTCCAGAGGCCAACTGAGCGTACGCCAGCTCGTAGCCGCTCTTGATGCTGTCGGCGAGGCCGTAGACGTACAGTCCGGCGCCAGCATTGTACGCGATGGTGTGGCCCACGGCGTTGTTGCAGGCGTCGCCGCCGGCAAACACACGGCGCAGGATCGCAGCGTTCTCCGTGGCGTCGCCTCCCTTGAGCTCGATCAGTGTGCTGCGCGGGATACCGACTTCCTCCGGCTGCAACTGGTACCGACGCAACGGCTGGCCCAGCTTCACTTCGACAATGTCAGCGGCGCCAAGCGCATTCAGCTCATCAAGGCCAGCACAGTGCACGACCAGACCGTGCTCAATGCCCAGCGACACGAACACTTGGCCAAACAATTCGAGGAGATCCGGCGTGTAGACACCGATCACGACGCGCTTGCAGCCCGCAGGGTTTAGCAGCGGGCCGAGGACGTTAAACACGCTGCGGATTGCGATGGCCTTGCGGATTGGCGACACGAAGCGCATGGCCGGGTGGAAATGGGGCGCGTACATGAACGCAATGCCGGCCTCCTCGACGCACGGAGAGATGTTCTCGGGCAGCAGCATGGGCACACCGAGCTCTTCGAGCACATCGGCCGAACCCGATCGACTGGACACCGAGCGATTACCGTGCTTGGCCACGAGCGCGCCGCACGAGGCCGCGACCACGGAGGCCGCCGTGGAGAGGTTGACTGTGTTGGCGCCATCGCCGCCAGTGCCCACGATGTCGAGAGTCGGGCGGTCCGACGGCACGACCACGTGCACGGACTGTTCGCGCATGTACGTGGCAAAAGCCGCGACCTCCTCGGCGGTCTCGCCCTTGGCTGACAGAAGAGCCAGCAGAACGCCCACGGCCACAGGCTGCTCCTGGGACTTCTCCGAGGCGATGTGCTCGATGGCGAAGCGCGCCTCGGCCTCCGAGAGGTTCTCTCGCTGCACGAGCTTGGTCAACAGCGTCTTGAGCTCCATACCGGCGAGCGAGTTTCTGAATGATTGCCCAAGCGCATCCCCAGTGCAGCACACAGTTTGTCCGTTTAAGTGCGATGATGCTCCCTTTCATCATTGGCTGAAATGAGTGAAGTAGACATCATGATTGGTGGAAATCCAAGCATCTCGCGCCGGCTTGCTCCTCGGAAACCCACAAGAAAAAGCCCCCATTTCGACGCTTCGTTCCAAGTCCCTGCTGATGGGGAAGTGAGTACAGTATGGGGGAATGACCATCCCATTCGCTAACCAAGCTACATGTACAGGACACAGTCACATTTCCGTGAGGGGAGATCGAAATGACCGAGCAACGAGAAACCGCTCGGATAAGGACGCTGCCTTTGTGCGTGCTGATACCTCTAATAACCCGTAATGCGAAGGCTGAGCGCGACATGTGGAGCTAACGCACTCCTTGGCATGGCCGCATTTAAAGCATTGGTCTTCGAGAAGCGCAATGCATCCCTCCAACTGCAAAAATCCAGCCATCTCCTGATGGCTTGACCAGCATGACGCCGGGACTTCGATTAAGTGCGATGACACTTTATGAATAATTCCTTCCATTGGCTAAAATGGATGCTAAAAGTCCCTTGCGATTGGTGGAAAATAGCTGTAGGACACCTCCGACGGAATCAGTCGCGTGGTTTCATGTCATTCGCGCTTTCTCCGCTTGAGGAAACGGAGCCAAATCCCGAAGGAAAGCGTCGGCATGGACGTGCAGTTCGATGGCCAGAACGCCTTCGTGGCTGCGGCCAACGGCGACTTCCCGCTGGTCGTGCTGCTGTGGGGCATGGCCATGGCCGCGCAGCCCAAGCCCGTGGATCTGCTCGTGGAGGCAGATGCGGCCGGCAACCGTGTGCTGCACTATGCAGCGGCCGCCTGCGAAGACACGCCGGATACCGTCCACTTCCTGATCCAGCAGATGCAGATCACCGGCCGCCAGCCCCAGATCATGGAAGCGGTCAATAAGGCCCAGGAGACGGCTCTCATGTGAGTGCGCTGGTTGCATGTGGTTGCATGCGGAGGGGTCTCGTTTCTGATTCGCTGGATTCTTTGTTGTTGCAGTCGTGCTGCTCATGTGGGCAATCTGCGCATTGTGGACGCGCTTGTAAACTATGGGCGCGCGAATTTGTACGCCAAAGACGCCGATGGCAACACGGCAGTGCACCATGCGGCTGCCCAGGGCCACCTGTGGGTATTGCACTTCCTGCTTGAGGTGCAGAAACGTGTGCCTCCCGCCGCAGCTGCGCAAGAATCCAATGCTTCGGCAACAACGGCATTGCACTATGCTTGCGATGCTGGTACGTGATCAATGCCTTCGCTGGAGCTGCTATGTGTGCAGATTTCTAATGGTGCTTGGGTATGCTGCAGGCCACAGAGCAGTCGTTCAATACCTTCTCTCCAATGGCTTCAACCCCAATGATCTCGACTCGGAGGGTCGCACCTGTATTGATATTGCGCGCATGAAGAAACTGCCGTGGCTAGTGGCGCTTGTGTCCTTTCCTGCGTCATCCAGCACCAGCGTACGTTTGCAACAATTCGTTTGAAGAGTTGACACCAACACCCACGCTTACATTGCTGCGCTTGCGTATGACAGGCTCCATCCTCCTTCCGCAAGACCCGCAGTGCTATCGCATTCCTATATGGATATGTTCTATTTGCTATTTTAGCGACCAGCTACGTGTTACCGTGGTGGCTAGCACTTCCTGTGATCATTTACGTGTTGACAAAGTCGTTCAAGGCATTTTCGGGTGGCCATGGGCATGGGCACGGTCATGGTCAAAAGTCGAACCAATCGTTGCATCCGTCCAAGCGGCAAGTTCGAGTTCCGCCCAATGTGTCCATTGCATGTGCCCAGCCGTCCAAGCCTGAAGCAAAGAAGCCGAAAGCCTCGTGGACACTCGTGTCAATCTTTCGCAAGCCCGAACCTGAGACAGCCATGGGCGTCTGGCTCGCTTGGATACTCCTGTTCACACTGTTTTACGTCGTGCTGTGGACGGATCCCAAGTACTCGTCCATTGCGAGCGACTACCAGATCTTTCTGATCATTCTGGGTGCATTCCAGGTCGTGTTTTTCATCCTCTGGCTGAAGATTACGTTGATCTACCCATCCGATCCAGGCACGATTTCAACCGTTCAGCAAGACCTGCCAGTTATACTCGAACGCGCAGCGCAAGGTATTCCCTTGCTACCCACAACCGAGTGCCGCACGTGTCTAGTGATTAAACCAATCCGCTCCAAGCATTGCTCTCAGTGTGGCGTGTGTATCGCTCGGCTCGATCACCACTGCGCGTGGCTCAATCGCTGTGTGGGTTACGACAACCACCGGTCGTTTTTGCTATTCGTCGCGATGCACTCGCTGTTGCTGTTGGCGTACGTGGTGTTGGCTTCACTCGTGATTTACTATGTAGTGGCGGACTCGTCATCGTCAAAATTGTCGTGGCTGGAAATCTGGGATCAGATCCCGCCGCTGATTTCCGGCCATCTCTTGGTCATCCTCGTACTGTTCTGGGCCTGCGCATGCTTTGTGGCCCTTTCGACCATGCTGCAGCAGCATGTGCGGAACCTGACCAAGAATCTGACGATCAATGAAGAGATCAACTGGAGACGATATCCGTACTTGACAGCGCAGAAGCCCGCGCCAGGAAAGGCACAGTCATCAAGCTCGGAGCCCAAGATCAAGAATGCATTCGATCGAGGATTCAGCAAGAACGTGAAAGAGTTCTTCGTTCACTCGGGGCCTGATGCTGTGAATTACCACAAGGTGTTTGAGGTGCCGACTGCTGCTGCTGGAGGTCTTACCAAAGCAGAACCCACGGCAGCGCAGGCTGAAACAGCGACATTCATCGACTCAGACGACGCCATTAGCATGGACCAGCCGCGCATTAATGCGGTTTGATTAAATAATTTTGTTATAGACCATGACTTAGCTACAAAATGTTGTGAAGCTTTATCGTAGACTACCGGAACCAGCGATGGGCGAAGACACCAGACACACTGATCCGTGCCCGTGGATCAGATTCCAGCATCTGCCGCAACAATTGAGCTGCATCGCTTGATATTTCTTGTGTAACCATTTGCGCATTCATCCAAGTCCAATCCAGAGGATCAAGCGTATCCTGCAATGTCAGCGCGCGTGGCGGATTGTGTGCTGCTGGGAATGGATGCTTGCCGATCAGCATTTGAAAAACCAGGATGCCGAGACTGAACATGTCCGCAGCAGACGTCGGTGGAGTATCTACGTGCAAAATGCGTTCAGGAGCGATGTATCCTGGGGTCCCCACCATTCGATGCAGAGAATTGGGCGTCACGCCTGGGATGGATGGCTCATTGGTGTCGTAAGCGCTGCCGAAGTCAATCACACGCACTCCTTGCGTCACATCGTTGAGCATGAGGTTCTCGAGCTTGAGGTCACAATGCACGATGCCGAGAGCGTGAAGCGCTTGCAGGGACTGGCAAATCTGCCAGAGCACAGCCTTGGTCTCCTTTTCATTCAGGGTGTGTGGCGCTGGTCGCGATTGCAGGAATGCCAACAGAGTTCGACCAGGATCCTTGGGCATCACGATCTGCACGTCGCTGGATGTTTCCACGATACGGTAGCCCCGTACAAATTGCGCACTGCAGGTCGAAGCGCTCAGCTTGTTGATAACCTGAAGCTCTGCACATGCGTCATTGAGACGCTGGTTCGGCAGCACTTTGACCACAAACTCCTCCTTGCTGGGCAAGTGCATCATGGTCATGGTTGTTCTTGACAGCCAGTAGAGTTGCTCGTGGTACAGCAGCCAGCGCGCGTGCGACAGCGTGTTGAGGATCACGCGGTACCATTGCGTGCACTCGGCAGGCGACGCAAACCTCATCCGAAGGCGGTCCTTGCCATCATCGCGTCTGCTCTGAAGCGTCAGAGCCTGGCTCGAGGTCGTGCTTTCGTAGCAGGTCGTGAGATCGGGCACCAGCATAAACTGCAGCGCATCGTCCAGATTCAGCCCGCTCTGGCTGTTGCTCGAGGAGCCGCAGCTGCTATTACTGGGCCCTTTCTCGCATGGCAGATGCTCGTGGCACGCTGGACTGCTGATATAGAGACACGGATTCTCGCCTGTGCGCAGAAAAACCGTCCTGCGCCTGGACCGCTGAAGCTTCCACCGGGTACCGACGCGCACTTTCACGTCCTGTGCCTTGTATTCATACCTCAGTGTCGGCAGTACCAGCGATGACATCGGAGATGCAGCTACAGTTGCTACCGCTGCCGCTTGATTCGCGGGCAGAGGCTCGATGAAGAGCAGCGTGCTGGCCGTAGGCACCGTTGCGCCAGCACGCATGAGCTTCTGCTGAGGCTCTACCACCGCTGCGGTGGCGGCGCTTCTTCTGGCTGACTGGGCTTGCGTCAGCAACGTCTTGTGAGCCTGCGTATTAATAGTGCTGCTCTTCATCCGGTCGCGCCTGTGCTGAAGTGTTTCTTGGACTGACGCAGAAGAGATCATCACGGTCGGAACAACCCAGCAACGGCGGCGCGTGTGGAAAGCGGACCGACTGGCAAGAGCCGAGAGCTGCTGGACGCAGGACAAGGGACCTCTATGGTGCGTGTGCTGTGCGGCCACGAGTGCGATCTGCGCTCTCTCGCAGTAATCCGCTGGCGCTGGACAGATCACGAAGAGCGACTGTGGGCGGAACACTGCCGGAAGCTTGACGCAACGGAACAGTGACTGGGTTCATAAAAATACACGTAAATTACCATAAATAGCCATAGGGAGTTTCGGAATGATCCCGTAATTGGCTGGGGCTATTCTATTTTTGGCTTCGAATATTTAGTCAACGTTAACTAGTAGATACTCGGATGAGTAGTCGGTATGTAACCGGTATTTGTGCTGAATTCGTTACAGTGCAATGATATGATGGTGATCGCATGTCTTTTCACCCATTGGGTTGGTGGCGTACCTAAATCCTGTAGTACTCGATATCCTTTTATATACGTGTATGTTCCGAAATGTTAAACCACATATAAATACATACAACTAAGACCTCTTTGGTGTTGATAATGCAACCTACACGCAACAGCAAGTCAGTTGCTGGAGGAACTCCAAATGCAAAAAGAACCGCAGCAAGTCGTTTCAGTTTCACCCAACAAACATGCACTCCTT